>KZ506872.1:43564-70283 GCA_002844005.1 Limosa lapponica baueri | reverse complement strand
CCCGCAGGGGAAAACGCCTCAGAGGCGCTCGAGGCTCCCTCCGCCCTCCTGAGGAGCGGGTGGGCAGAGCCCGCGCGGCCCAGAGCGGCCTCTGATAGGCTGGCGCAGTGATTGGCAGCCGGAGCAGCCCTTGAGAGGCGGTGGCTCGTGGGGCTGTCGTTGGACGACACCCACGGCGGCCTCTCCCCAGCGCCATCTTGTTTGCTGGAAGCTTCGCGGCAGGTGGGGCCCCAGGCCACGGTGATGGGCGGTGAGCCGCGGGAAAGGGGCCGTGAAAGAGTGCGGTGGTGAAAGGGAAGGCTGTGTCCGCCCAGGCGGGAAGGAGGGGCTGAGTGCGGGCACACCGGAGGGCGCCCGAGCAGCCCGCCCAGAGCTGCTGAGCCACCCCTGATCCTGTGGCCTTGAGGGGAGAGCACTAGGGCAGGGGAAAATGGCAGAGATTCAGAAGAAAATGTTAATCTCTGGAGATTGATGATGCTGAACTTGGTAGTGTGTTAAGTTATTTGTGGAGATAGGTTAGTTATTTGTGGAGAAGGTGTAAAATTTTCACTTAATCTGCGTGGGATTTAAATTGCTCTGTCTTTTTCTTTTTTTTTTTTTGCCCTCTGCAGACACCACCATAGGTCCCTCAGGTTGAGGAAGGTGGTATGTTCTCTTGCTGTGTAGCATCAGCACCTGCTATTCTGGGGGGTTAATTTTTATGCCAGCTTGTCACAATCAGAGACAGGTTTGTTCCTTTCTTGCGCCAATTTCGCTGAAAGGTGAAATGAGGCCTCCTGAAAAAGAAAGCTTTGAAATCGGATGTGAGAACTAATAAAGCGTTGTGTGCTTGAACCGTTTGATCTATAATGTGATGAGTGGCTGCCTTGTACTGCTCTCCCCATGGAGACCCTGCACAACAAGAAGCCAATCAAATCACTAACTGCTGAGCAGGTTAAGGCAGTTCACGGTTTCCTCCTCCCTCTTAGAGACTCTGCTGAACATTGGTTGTAGTCTGATGCTGGAAATAGAGAAAGCCTGAATAAGGAAAAAAAAATCCACTCCTGTAAATCTTAGAATCACTGAGGTAATGCTTGTATAGATGTGTAAAAGGAAACTATTTCTGTGCAGTAGCTAATGTGTGTAGAAAAAAAAATACAGCTTAGGTGTTTACACATGTAATGCATAATACAAACACATAATAGGGTAAAAATTGTTGTAAATAGAAGTTTTCTGATTTCTGTTCCTGAAGTAACGGGATAATTTGATTTATCTGATCTTCCCCTGAGGACTGCAGAAGCAGTTTGCTAACCAATTTTGTGAAATATCTTTTATTTTTAATTGAGTAATTATATTACAGGGTTTGGCCCAAATTGGCATGGATGAAATTGCTGCAAATGGCACTGTGAAAGTCCTGGACCCTGCAAGACTTCTAAAGAGCAGTGATAAAGAGCAAGGTTCTTAACAGAAATCATATTTGTTGAATGATCTTTTAATGTTAAATTAAATGTTCCCTATACTTTTCAGGAGCTAAAATCTATTTTAATAAAATTCAGCAATTAGGTAGTTCAAGCAATGAACTAATAAAGACAGAATTTGTCTATGAACTAATAAAGACAGAATAGCATCCAGCCAGAGATGCAGATTTCAAGATAATATTTCTCTTTGTACTCTTATCCTTACTACATGTATTATTGAGTCTGCTTGGTGCATCACATTAATTCTGTGTATGTCAGAGAAGAGGTAAAGCACTTGCAGGTGCTTTATTGCAGGTACATTTAAAGTACGAAAAAATTTAAATGTACCTTAATTATAAGGTTAGGGCAAAAGTATTTTTAATTTGCTTTAATGACTTGAGTTACAGTTGGAGGTGATGTGACCTTAGTTGTTCACTTGCTATATCATGATCTTACCTTATGGGCCTTTGGCATGCAGCTTACCTCTGTACATGACTGGCTCCAGAGGTGGTTACTGTTCAGAGTACAGGTTGTTTTATAGAAGCGAGTACGCTGTTGTAGTTACGGTGTTGCAGGGGTTCACCTTCTATGACAAAATTTATGATTTTTAGGAAGGTTCTCCAGCGCTGCAGATGGAGTCACAGCCACTCTGGACTCCCAGGCTCCAGAAGGTGCAGAAGTGGTGAGACTTGCAGGCTGCCACATATGAGCAGAAGCTCTCATCCTGCAGAGTGCACAGTTAGTGTATACCATGAATACATCAAAGCTGTGTGTTTAAACTCCCTGCTGTGAGCATCTGTTAATGCATAGAGTTGTCTGTGCGATCCAGGGTAAAGGGTAGCCTTAGAGCCACATTCATAAATGAATTTTGGGAGGTGACACTGGAATGACTCCTGGTGGGGTTTTCTAATCTGTCTGGCCAGTTTATTCCACCTAGGAAAAAGAAAACTGCTGTGCAGATTGCATTCAATTTCCGTGCCTGAGAAAAAGTAGTAAAATATTTGCTGAGATGAGACTAAGAACTGTGCCACTATCAGCTTTCGTGATGCAAGCAAAGGGGTTTTATCAGTTCTTTAAGAATACCATAGAAAACCACATGGTTTTGACACAGTTCTTGGCTGACAAGAAAAGAGGGAAGTAACTTAATGTCTTCTGTGCCCTGAAGGCTTATGCTAGTTTAAAGAAGTGGTTTTATGGTAATTTAATACTGGTGCACCAGAGTGAATGGATGGGAAAGAGGAGGAGGATGAAGGCTTGTTGCTTACAGAGTAGTGTCTGTCTGAGCTCTCCACCTACTCAGGGCACGGTAGGACTGCTGCATAATCCCACTGAGAATTACTTGTGTAACAAGATCTCATCTAGGATGGAGGGGAAAGGATAGTGTTTCTATGAGATGACGGCTGTGCGTTTCCCTAAGGTGTTTTCTGCATGGTACAGTGAAAAACCCAGCGTGCCAGAGGGTTTATGGAAGCCTCTGCCAGACTTGTATGAATTATGGATGAGATGTCTGCTGCTAGCACAGACTCGAACAGCAAACTGTAGAGCTCCTGGGTGCCTTCAGTCTCGGCATTACAATAACAGACTGTTTTTAGAATCCACTAACAACTCATTGGCCTGCTCTGATCTCTTAATGTCTTTAGAAGGTACAGGTACTGCTCATTTCCGTGGTGGGGACAGAGTGAGGATGCCAGTAGTAAATGGCATAGCTGGGAAGTTCTAAATGTTGTCCAAGTCTTCATTCATTTATTCTCAATGAGAATTATGTAATGTACTTGAATTTAGTTTATTCATCATCTTTCACCTGTACACTGCTGCATTTTTCTAATCTGAATATGTGCTAGTCTGGCCTTAGTGGTGTGTTTGGTTTTTTTGATTTTGTTGTTTATGGAAGGGAGGGTGTTGTCTTTTGCTTCAGCTGTGTAATTTTTAATTTGTTCCAGTATTAAAATAAACCAATTCATTGTCTCAGACAACCCTGAATAGTCCATGTGCCCTTTGTACATAGCAAGCAAGGTGAGAGATTATTTTAAATAGAGTATGAAATATCTTGAGATAGCTGCTCAAACATGCAGAGCATTTGCAGAACAAAATATACAAAACAAAGGTTTGGAGTAATGAGGAAGGATCTGTGTGACTGTCCTTTCTGTACAGGTCAGCCAGAGCTGTGAGGGACAGCTCCTTTTTTGTCACTGGCTTCGCAGGAATAGTTTATTGATTCTTTGCCTTCCATCTCCAAGTACAAAGCTGTTGTGTAGGAACAATCCCACCCCTCAGCCCGGCAGGGTGCAGGCAGGGCTCTGCCTTCACTGTTGCCAAGATAAGATGAAATTGCCTGGAACTAGGTCTGCCAGTTGAGGTTGAGGCTTGCAAACTGGCTCTTGGCTTTCTCAGCAAGAGCACCTTTTCTTTTTAGACAGCATAGAAATGGAGCCCTCAAGTCAGTTTGGAGCAGTTTCTTGCAATTTGGCTTAATTTTGGGGGGATTTAAGCCTTTAATCTTAACCAGCATAAGGAAGATTTTTGGAATAACTGTATTAATAGAAGATGGAGAGAGCTGTCATTGCCCTTTCTCCAGTCACTGGGATTTGGTCTCATCTTTGTCTTTCAGGTTTGTTTATTCACAGTCTAAACTGAGGCACTCGCAGATCTCTGCAGTTCCCAAGCTGCAGACACGAAAAGTTACGTGACTTCAATGTGTAACAGCATCTTTCTCTAAACCACATTGTTCATTAAAGCCAGGATAACTGACTTGTAATTTGCAGCTCAAATCCCTGTCCCTGTCCACACGCTTGCTTTGTGCTTTATGCAAAAATCCTGGTGCCACCGCAAGACCTGCAGTGTCAGTAATAGAGGAGTTTGTGCGGAACTGCTTTGCAGGGCAATATGATTTGATTTACTGAGCAATAGTTTGTCGTCTTGGCCCATTTTAGCCATCCTTCTTCAGCTGCAATCAGAAGTTATCCTTTTGAATAAATGATAACCAGCAGAGGGCTGAGTTTGCCTTTCCTGGAAGCAGGAAATCCCATCTTTGGTATGTGTCAGCATCTAAGGGAAGAGTACCAGAGGGAAGTGTTATCTGTGCTAGGCTATGTGACCCTTTTTTGAGATCCAAAGTCCTTTTTAGGTTTTTGCCCCATGTTTGTGCATGGAGCAAGAAAGGGCTTTTTTGTATTACTGTTACAAGAGTATACACAGGCCTTTTACAGCTTTAGAAATAAATGTGCTGGAACGTGTAGCCCAAAGTGAAGTTGAATGTAAGGCCCTGAAAGCATTAGGAGCTCCAGTTTCTTTCAGTTGAGTGTACGAAGGATTGGGGTGACAAAAGGGAAGGATAATTTACAGTTTAGCAAATGGGAAGGAGAAGGACTCTTTCTAGCTGACTTGCTGGAACTCAATCCTGCAGCAAACAACCAAAGTCAGCATTATGTCGTGAGCAATTAAGTGAGGTGACGCTTCTATTCTTGCAGAAAGAGGGGTGCTGTTCACAAAGAATTTGTGCTAACTTAGCAGAAGGGACAGTTCTGGTGAAGAAATTACTCATCTCTTTTATTGCAGGCTGGCCCTGTAAGGAGAGGTAGTGCTCAAATAAGTGTAAGGTGCCAGTAGGGAGTCGTGCAGGAGAGACAAAGATTCGCTTGATGGAAAGAATGACAGAGTGCAGTAGTTCTGTGGGATTTTGGTCTGAGGATGAAATTCAGAACGGTACAGCTGGCATACAGTGGACAGTTCTGTAATCTGCCCTCTTGTATGCTCTTTGTGGAACAATAGGAGTTGATCCCATGCTTGTCTTTGCTCTGAGCAACAACTAATTGTTGTCACCCAAGTTACAGGTCCTGTGGCACATAGGGTGTGCCATGCACATAAGTTTACAGAAACCTAAATGCTGAAATGAGTGCTGATTATTTTTGCAAGGAAATCTGGAATCATTAACTGTCTGGCAGCCTTGTGGAAGGTCTACATGAGCCTGGGAAACACAGATGTCCTTGTTTGAGATACATTAAGTATCCTACTTTTCTTGTGAAAGTAGACCTCTAGTTTCACTCTGCCTTAACTGTTTTTCCTTACCATTTTGCAAGTCTCTCAAAACAGACCAGCATCAAAGTAGACCAGAATGAGGGATGGTTTAGTGTTTGCTGTACACAGACTGTAAGTGTGTTTTTGAGTAAATAAGAGCTTTTGTCAGCCCTCAGTGTCCCCAATGCCTGTTACAAAACCTTACATTTGGGATCTCTTATTTATTCATGAGAAGAGAGAACTGACATCTAGATAAATTAGGCTGCTGAAATTAAGAGACAGTAGGACATAGAATTCCCATTGTTTGGTATCGCATGTTAGTTGTAAAGTGAGACTAGAGCTCGTTCTCTGGTTTTGTGGGCAGGTTTATAGATGCAGCAGTTCTTCACACATGGAAGTGACAGGCTGGGTTGTTAGTTGCATGGATATTGGTGAATAAATAATTTTTTCCTGCTTCTTCTGTAATCAAATACACTTTTTCAGCGTGCGGTTGATTGCAGCAAGATAAGCTGGGCATCCTGCTTGTTAATTAAATGGTTCCTTCTGCATGGATCCCTTCAGTGCAGTGCCAGCAAGGGATGGGGCTAGAGATTGGGGAGGGTGCGAAAATGATGAAGGAGCTTTCTGTTGCAGATTTCCCTGCATGCATTCATCTGCAGGTTGACAGTGAAACATTGCAGTATGCTGAGAAAAAGTGGACAGACTTTGCTATTGTTTGTTGGTTTGGAGGGGGCGGGGGGGTAACAGTAATGAGTACAAGGGGCCACAGATCGCAGCTTCCCCGTTTTCCCAAACAAAACACTCTGTAACTGCCTGGGCAAGTTTAGGCTAGCTACACCAGGACAGGAATAAAACTAAGGAGGAGGTGTCAGGTAGTTTCACAGTGAAGAAAGAAGGCCATGCCAACCTCCTTTATCAATCGAGAATCAGTATTGTATTACTCCTCCCATGCACCACTCCCTTAGCTACCCCTTGTTCATTCCTGCGAGGCCACAGAATGTCAGCCAGCTCCTGGAGTGGGCCCAGCTTATTTCATTAGCTATCACTGACCAGCAATTGCCAGGCTACTGCTGAAGACCTGCCAGCCTTCTCAGCACTGCCGAGATGATAATCCTGAGGTAGCTTTCTGAATGACCCCTTAATAAGCTAGCTAACATTAAGCATGTACATAGGTATGGTATTATGCTGATACGTAGGGTAAAACTGACCTCAGTTTCAGCCAAGTGTTAATGATGTTTTCTTAACTGACTGCGTTCAGTTCTTTATGGATCTTACTTGCTAAATATTTGATGCAGCTCTGAATTTTAAGTGAGGCATGGTTTAGTTGGTTTTGGTACAGTGGTCCCTCAGTAGCTCTTATGTGCGGTACTGGCTTGCTTGCTGCACAACAGCAGACTCAGCTGGCTGCACACTGTTTTGCTGAGTGCGAAAGTCTCACACCAGCTCTTATTCCAGTTGTCATATATGCTATGCTGTGGGGTTCCACGCATCTCATTTTATTAAGAGCAATCTCAACTTTAGTCAGCTCACAACAGTTTTTAATCCTTCTCAAGGCTGATCTCCCTTGAATTTGATTAATGACCTCTGCTGAAATGCTGAATTAAAGAATGGAAAAAACACTTCTAAGAAAAGGTAAGAGCATATGATAAAATGACTTTGCTGTCTTCCCTTCTAGAGTAAAACTGTGTTCTGTAACTCCAGGCAACTGGACATACTTGTATATTCCAGTAAATCTTACCATGAGTTGCAGCCTCAAGCAAACAACAGCAGCTACACAATTCTCATGGTATCCTCAACTCCTGCCCTCAATGGCTCTGGACAAGGAAATTGCTTGGATTTGCTTCAGACCTCAGAGGACAAACTGGGACCACAGGAATTTAATGTTTAGGAAATGCAGTGAAATGAGAAGGGCAGGAGAGTAAAAAAGTTTAAGAGAAAACCTTACTTGTTCTTTATATATATAATTTATCTTTTAAGAAAATAAGACGTCCAATTTTTTTATTAGCTAAATACTCAGTTTTCATTCTGAAGTAAAATTTGCCTTCCTGGGTAGTTTGATCACAGCCTTCTCTGGGCTTTTCTATTTCTGCTTCCATTGGCTAACCCCCAGTCGTATTCGTGTGCAGCAGCCCTTGCACAATTTCAGTCCTGTATACTCTGTTCGCTGCCATTTTCGTGAAGGAATGCATTCTGCTTGTTCCAGAATAAATGTGCTTTATGTTTACATCTCAAAGTCACAACTTTGCTAATAATCATCTCTGATAAAACTGCAGCCTTAGGAAGCGCTGTCTCTCTCTCTGCTCAGCCTATTACCTGACTGAAGTAGAAGGGACTTCTGTGGTTTGGCTTCCCAGGCTTCAGAAAACCTTAAAGTCAGTTTCCTCACTGTAAACAAAAAAACCCAAACCAATCATAAGGCCATAATTCCTGTTTACAGAGATAAACCTTTATTGTATGCTATTGGAAGCAAATGGGATATGGTTACGGTTTTATATACAGAGAAGTCTGTAGCATCGGGTTACAATCAGTGGCAAATGAACCAAGATTACAGTGCAGATCTAAGTGTTGTGTACAGTTAGTAACAGTGGCTGGCGTACAAACCACAACACAGAAGCCAGATGAAGCCAAGTGTACAGGGTACAGCATCACGGGAGGAAGCAACTTAATGTACAAAGAGCATTCCATTTACTTTACATTTGCAGGCTTTTTGGCTAGTGAGTAGATATAGCTCAATTGAAAATTCAGTGTGCAGTTATTTTTCTTCCCATTCAGCTGCTACCAAATTAAGACAACTTGAATGTTCAGATTACATTTTTAATGCTATAAATAGCTAAGGTTGTTGCCGAATTACTTTATTTGAAGTTGCATTATTTACAGTATAGTCAGGAATAGTTTAATCGTCATTGTTCTCTAAAGATTAAAACTTGGGAGAAATCTTAAATATTTTGAAAGTAGTCTGCAATTAGACCAAAAGGATCTCTTGAACTTCATTTGGAATTTTAATTCTGGGTAACTTTTTTGGAGAGAGAGATTTATTGGGAAGAAAGATGGAAGTGTCCACCAAATTACTCATTTGTGGAATTTGTTCATAGTAAAGGTTTAGATAGTTCAAAGGTCATACTTCTTTTTATTCAATGCCGTATCCAATCTTAGTGTAAAAATAAACACTCTGTCCTCTGTGGATAAATAAATCCATCTGTTGGCTGCAGGTCAGACCTCTATTGGTGAAAGAGATTCTAGAAAAATAGATCTTTTCTTTAATTTTTACTATGCTGACCCACAAAGGAAAAGTGAAATTCATTCAAGTCTAGAAACAGAAATACAGTACAAGTGATTTATAGAATTGCATTCCTTCCCTCTACAAACTTGCTGAGCATGAAACACTGCCCCAAAGCACTGCCTTTGTCTTCTCCTTGTCTTGTAGAAGTAGTTGTCATCAGAAAGTCACATTCTACTGCACTGCCACATTTCCTGTCTGCCTTTTAGTGTGCAGACTCTTAGCAGGGCTCCACCTCCTGAGGATTCTTTCCTTAAGAATTGCTTAGATGGATGGGTGGTGGTAGTTTGGGTTACACAAGGGGAACGTTTTAGCCCAAATTAGCAGCAATTGTTCTAATTGATTTGACTGATGGTGATTTTTGGAGGGTGGAAACTCAACCACTAAAAAAAACCCCAAAACAACTTATGAGTTGGACTTGGAAAATACCAGCCTTTCCTCAAAATCTCCACTTCCAAGACTCCTTCCCATAGATGTCCTTCTCATTAAGGGGCTGGTACGTTTGGCAGTACAGGTTTCATGCTCAACTTTGTCACTAAGAACTGGACAGGACTTTAAGAAGCATACAGCCCACTGGGACTCGCTCTGCTGTAGTATCTCAGTGCTTTTGACAGTCCCCCCACAGCAGTGTTGCCCTCTTACAAGTGCAAGTGTCCCAGAATGGCTCTGGGACAGCTGGAGGATGGGTGACATTCTGGAGTGGAAGCAGTAGTTAAGCACCAGTTGCTTGCCCCTGCAGAGGCTTGAGAGAACAGAATTGCTTCGTAGAGAGTTTGTCGACCTAAAAAGCTTAGTCAGTTTGATCAATAAATATTGACTTAGGGTTAGGATCAGAAATAAGACACTGCACTTTGGAACTGGAAGACAGAGTCAACTTTCTCGCTTTTCTGTCCAAAAGGAGACCAGCTTTGAAACATTTGTCCTTAAGGACCTTCGTGATGGCTGATGTATAACTCTCTAAGCACATATGAATGTACCTGTCCCTTTTTCAGGGAAGAGTAAATGTATGATTGGACAAAGCTTTGAGGCTTTTTTTCTGTTTGGTTGGGTTTTTTTTTAAAATATCTGTTCTGTGTCATGTTGTCCCTGAAGGCATATTTACCCACTCTTAAATTATGCAGCATTGCCCAGAGAATGGCTCTGTAGTTGAATATGCCCTCTGCATTACAGCCTCCATTTTCTTCCAGTATGCGTATAATCCCATGCAATAGATGGGTCTTTTTCCTGTTATTTTGAGCAGGGAACCAGTGATACTGGTGATACAGGAAATGTTCTGTATAGCAAATTAGAATTTTCATAATTAAATTCATACGATTGCTAACTTTCAAAAGCTGTACTGCTCTGAATGCTGTTCTTCAGCCCAGCGTTATTCTGCTTGGCTCAGTATCACTTTTGGTCTGCTTCTACACGGTTCTTTGCGGAAATAAGAATACTCTCTCTCCTACACTGACTAAATTTTACTTTGTTAGTTTACAGGATGCCCTTACAGAACTACAAGTTTTATTGGGAGTGCAGCAATACATACATTTCCCTATGCATAGATCATTAAATTGTAACGGTGCCAGTAGCAAAGCAAAACCTGCCAAGATGTTCTTTTCCTCTTAATTAAGCTTGATTTATATGTGCCTGTTGACTTAAGATGCATTTAGTGTCCACTGCTGAGATGACACAGTACCCTGAGTAACTTTGTATTGATTATGCTTAAACAAGCTTGTGCTTTTCTAAGAACATAGAAATGAGCACAAAGAAAATAATTAAGTACATCAGGTTGTTTCCATGGAACACTGTTAATCAACTTTATTCATAGCAGCTTCGAAGTATGAAGTTAAAACTTACCTTCTGCTCTACTCCCTTCGAAACAGATGAGTGCTATAATTAACTCTCCTCTAGCTTAAAAAAAATAGAAGTGGATAGAATGTCAAAATATGCTTTTCTGGCAAGATGAACCTACTTTGTCATAAGTGGTTACACCAATATTGGTGACCTGAAATATGTACATTACAATGTGTAGTTGCAGAAGCAATATCTGCTTTCCCTTGTTGCAGTGATGTTCTGTGTAAAATGAAGTTGTCTGGAATACTGTGGGCATTGTAGAAGTAAGTTACTAGTATTCCTTTAGGGGAAATTACTATTATTCCTTTTGCTCCCAAAATTCAGTTGCATGCTATGTGCACTGCCTGGAGCAGTCTCCCTGCTTTGGATAGGGCTCTATCAGGAAATAGAATTTGTGCACTGGATTTCTCCTGTTCCTCTTTCTCCTCTGGAAAACCTTCCATCCTGGATTTGTTTACTGAACAGGAAAAAAAAAAAATTAATTGCCTGTAGCAACATCACTAGCAGCTTTTAGCCTGCTATAAGGATAGCTTAAACCTCCTATCTAATTTCTTATAAACCATTTAAAAAACCAATACCATCTCCCCCTGCTCTTAGTATACTAAGGCTCCAGTTTACCACAGTAGACATAAACCTCCTGGTCTTACCACAGATTAGTGATGGACTTGGAAAAGGCAGTGCAGCTTTCCTCCCCACTTCCTATCTGCGATGCTCAATCTTTAAGACTGGAGAAGGTCATTCTAGCTTCATGTTTGTCTTTTCTCTCTCTCTCTTGCCTCAGTCCGTTCTCCCAGGACCAGATGCATTCAGCCAGCCCGTGTTCACGTGGAAGCTGCACTACACCTTGGGAACTGCAGAGCAGCGTAAGGCACCCGGCACTTCGAGACCCAGGTAAGAGGCAGGAATGAGCCTTAAGTCTATATGCTATTTTGGAATTAAAAATTAATTGCAACTTTTACTCATTCCAACTCCCCTGTACCAATGAATGAAGGATAGCCAATTACATTCAATTTATAGCTTTTAGAATTAGTGTCATTTGTTCTAGTAGAGATAACAGTCCAGAGGTTTTCACAAACACGCACTTCTGGCTAGGTAGAAAACATTTTGATATTTACTTACACAGCATAGAAGAGACTGTACCTTTAATTATCTTATTGCCACAAACCTTTGAAGTTGGAAATCAGATAAATTCAGTCTCAATCTGTGGTTGAAATTTTTATATGCACTTTAAATTCTTATAACTCTTGTTCATCAATGGATTATTAATTAAACATGGAAGAGAACTCTCCCACTGAGAAGGCTTTGCAACAGTTTCTGTAGACTAGGCCTGATGGGTTTTTTTAAAGTACAGTTAACTACCTGTTGTACAGTATATGTGACCTTGGATTGTACAGTTAAGGCACCAAATACAAGATAAAACAACATCCAAAATAAGAGATTTGCTTTAGAATTGCACATCTCCATGTTCCACCTTTGGACATTCAGCTCCTCTTAAACATCAAGGTAAACATGTGGTCTGCATATCTCATGCAGCTGCAGGAACTGGAGAAAAAAAACACTTCACTGAATTTAAATCTTATACTATGATGAACTCTTCTCTTAGAAAACTCACACAGCTAGTGTTAGTGAGGCATTGCATTGCCTCCACAGTATCGGACAGGCCTAGCAGAAAAAGCACCCTTTCTCCTAGAAGACCCCAGACTAGAGGGACAGGCATATGTGTCCTACTGATGCTTTTGTATTGTCTTAAACATCGGTTACAGATGAACAATGGAATCAGTCCCATTTCAATGGGCACAGTGGGGAAAAGGAGGATGTTTCAGGAGCACTAGAATACTTGGACATACATAGGTATGGATTTCGATGATACAGATACAGCTAAGGAGACATAATTTCTGAGGTCAAGTAATAAAACAACTTTGTGATGACAATTCATGTCAAACGCTTTATTACTAGCATAAGTGGTTAATGTTCAAAAGAAAGTACAGTTGAAAACTGCTGACACAGTCCATAGGCACTGGACTTCAGTGCAGAGTTTCTCCACTGGATTTCTAAAATGACTATAACAGAATTTCCACAATAAGGATCAGATTCACAACAAACTAGATGTGCTGAAACAGAAGAATGAAACTAATGAGCTGTTAGACAAGCTGTCTCATATACTATAGATAGCAGATGCAACTACAATATCCCTTTGCTTTGCTTGAAATAAGTCAATAAAGTATCTCATTTTTCAATAGATTTATTCAGCAGGAAGCCTGAGAGGGTCTGTGTCCTGAACGTTCAAGCTGAGTTCCTGTTTTTTAAGACAGTACAGCTCCTCAGTGAGTCCAGCAGAGAGCTCATTTTCATTCTTTTGGTGCCAGCGAGGAGAGGTCTTAGTCAGTTTCACAACCAAGAACAACAATCTAAACTTCATATTTACATATCTCATCATGCATCCAAAAGAATCCAGTGCAGCAGTTTGTGCTGTTTTCCCAGAGCCAGCGGACATAGTAGCCATTTTTGTAAGCTGCTACTGTGACTTGGAATTCATCTGAACCTGGGACGTACTTTTCCCTTGATTAACTAACAGGCAACTGTCTACAGAGAATTTAGCTAAAGGCAAAAAGTTCTAATACTGAATGATCATATCTCAACCTACAAAGCAAGAGAGGCAGAGGGAAACTTGCAATTTTGTCTTAGTAAAGACTGAAATACTATATTGTCTGCTTTCTCTTCATTTATACGGTTCTGGAGAGATGTTCAGGATCCCACCTCTAGACTGTGATGATCCGTGGGCTCTCAGCAGTACAGAGGCAGAATACAAATGAAGCAAGGGACACCTTCTTTCAGGGCATTGGTGACTGAAAAGACAGGAACTGCCAGGCTCGCTCTCCAAGGACATTACTGGGACTGGATCAGGGATGGTATATTGAAGCTGCTCACATTTATTGCTATCTTGGAGTTTTAGAAGAAGTGCCAAGAGACTGATGGCCCGTAGTTGAACAGCCAACAAACAGGAAAATTTTTTCATGGACCACTTGATAAATCTTCGTGCCACTCTTTATTTTCTACTTCCTACTAATATAAGGAACTTGTGGACAGGGAAGTTTTTCTCAATAGTTCAATGAAAGGAAAAAGCCTCAATAATTTTAGATTGTGCGTTTTTCCCCAGTTAAGTTCTTTCAGTGGCTAGAGGGCATAGTCTTTTATTGAGTAAGATTTAAATCTCTTTTCCTACCAGAAGGCAAGTGTTCTCAAAGAAAGAATTCTAGTCTCCCGAGATACCAGAGTGGTTTTCAGAGATCTTTGTAAATGAGTAGAAATAGTCCCTTGACACATGAATAAGTTGAAATATTTGTAGGAAAACTTGTTTCTCTGAAATTCTTCATAAGCTGATTAAAAGTTTTTAAGAATCTAGAAACTTGTAACAATTCCATAATTTGAGAGAATTGGTTATTTGCTGGGATGCTAGAAGGTGATCAGAAAACGCAGGGAAGGAGGACAGAATTCCCAGACGCAAAGGTATTTAACTGCAGTGAGAGTCAACGGCAGCAGGGTTTACAGCACATTAAGTGGGAACCATGACAATTGCTGAATCATCTAATTAACTCACATTGGCTACATGACAGCAAATTAGACAGATCAGGAGCCACCTACCCAGGCACTAAATTGCCTTTGTGAGGGTTGGATGGTGCACTGTGTCCAACAGAAATTGCTTGGGCAACAGAGGCCGCGTGTCACACATTCCCTTCGTGAGTTTAGGCTGGCCTCCCTCCATGGAAGTGGCACAACGCCCAGGAATAAGGTCACCATGTTCCAACTCCTGAACGTGTGCTTAAGGAAGAGAGCAAGCACTGGCAGAGAGAGGGCATGATGGCAGGAAGGATCACGGACCATGCTTTCAGCTAGCCAAGCCCTCCAGACCAGTCTGGTTGCCTTAAAACCTTCTCTAGATGGAACATACCTGGAAGAATCTCGTATGGCTGGCAAAGTAGGATTGAAGTCCTACAAGCACTGCAGCTGCCACTTCTCCATCAGGAGGAAAAATGCTGAGGTATGGTTAGTCCACAGTCCTGAAGGGTTCCCAGCTGTAGAGGCTGCTCTTTAAAACCACTGCAGCTGGTGAAATGGAGGTGCCAGCTCCTTGCAGAGCTACTTTTGGAGAGGAGCAACCAGCTAATTCGTATCATGTATATGATACACCAGGTGTCTCCTGAAGTCATGTGCTGACAAATTCCTAAAAAATACTTCTGTTTAGCTTTCACCTATTTCAGAACAAAAACACTGCTTCTACAATGTATGACCACAGCAAGGTCGTATCAATGCTGCTCTTACACCAGTGCTACAATTGTGTGAAGTCAACTGGGCTTAAGTTCTCTGAAGGGGAGATGGGCCAGAGAGAACCGCTGTCCTGCACAGGCATGTCCGACACCAGTCAGACAATGTACCAGGCTGGTTACCCATACATTTCTGCCTCATGTGGTCCCATGAAACCCAGACTGGGGTAAAAAGGGAAAGCAAGTGCCGCCTGATTATGGGTATGTATGCAAGAGCGGCTAATGGCAATCAAATGCTGTTGTAACATTGGAACAGCCTGTATTTTAGCCCTCCTCTGTTAATAGCCTCACTTCTGTCAGAGTTAACTGAGCACACCACTGGCACTGGCAGTTGTTTTCACAAAGTCACTGGTAATGGCATCCACCTCCAGTACGGATACCACATTAAACAGGTCAATTCTTTACTGTAAAACTTAATCCTTTAAGTGTCAGACACTATCTCCCAAAATACACACTGTCATCTGGTTAGCTAAAATTGAGTTCAGGTGGGTAGTGTACAGGCACAGACTCTCCTTGGTACTCTAGTTATATATGTACTAATTGAAAGGAACTTTTTCAGAATTCTTTTCCATGAACCAGAAATGCAAACTACAGCATTTTTGCTTCACTGCAAAGGTACCACAAAATGGGCAACGACACTAGCAGCTGCAGGAAGCATATGGAACGAGGTTTGCATATTTGGCTGTTGGGTATATCCAGAAATACAAAGCTCAGTAGCCGTAAAAGAGACCTCTGATCTCACAGAAAAGGCACTTCAGACCATGCTGCTGTGAGGAGGCTTTTAAAAGGAAACGTGCATGTATTATGCGAAAGAAGGGAGTTTCTAGTTCTGCCTTAGCAAAACGATGCTTATTGCAACATTGATCAAGCAGATGTTACCCAAATTGCTCATCAGATAATAGCCTGGCATTTCAGTTAGGTTAAAACCTACTGTTAGAATTTAACTGCTCTCTCAAATGCCAATATTACACACTGAAGGAGCCTACATCTGTGACCCTTCAGTACATGGGAATGTTTTGCTCAAGTTCCACAGTCTGTGAGACAGGTTCCTAGGCAATCTCACATCGTCTTATCACTGATTCCAAGTGGCTGCAAAAACCAGGATTTAGGAGTCTTAAATACTCGGTGTATTTTGCAGGGCAGGAAATGGTGTCTGTCCTGCTGAGAAGGGGTACAGCAAAGGGACAAATTTCAGACAGAAGTACTTGCTTTACAAACCAAACTGTATTAGAGAAATTTAGTATCTTTTCAGTGGAAAAGAGAAGATGCAACAAGGTGAGAATTTAAACAGAAAAAAGCAGAAGAGTGGAATGCTTCGGCTTGTAAAGAGTTAAAAGGGTAATGACAAAAATATGGAAATTCACAGTCAAAGCTGTCTGATGGAAACCAATACAAGTGGATTAAGCTGCCAAGTACAGGCCACAAAGAAACAGATCAAGTAAGAGTCAGCAAGTCATTTTATTAATCAGTCCTTGAACTGGACAGTGCTTGTCAGACTGACATCAGTTAAGCCTAGGAAAGGAATACTCGAGAGAAGTTCATTATAATGTACCTCAACATTGCCTTGACGCATATAAAATACCATCTTTGGAAGCAAAGGGAGCAGCCTGCTGCTCCGTGATCAGCACTGCTCAGCCTGACAGGCTGAAAGAATGAATTGAATTTTAAGTGAGCTTCAGACCAAGCCCCAGGTTTGCACCTTGAAGATAACAGCAGATGAAAACCTGCGCCCCCGAATGGGAAGGACATTCTGGTGGCTCATCAATTGCACCTGCAAATGTAATCAAATGGTTATGTGCTTTCATGGGCAAGTCGCTGGTAACTTTCCTTAAGTTCCTTTTCCCAGGTGCAAATATATAGGCCACTGGCAAGATCAGGTTTCTGCCACCAGTAGCAAAGCTGACGATATGGAACAGCTGTTTTTCTGTATCAGCCTATGAATTCTATCCAGACATATCCTGAGTTATGGATAACCTACACATGCAGTTATTTACTGAATTTGATGTTTTCAATATTGAAATGAAATAGAGATTATTTTTGCTGTTATATTTTGATGCAAAACAACAAGCTTTGGGCCTGGTACATCACTACAGAGTCCAAACCAAGTGTTTTCCTGTTTTACATCAGTATAAACTGTGACCAGTCAGGGGTTTTTATGCTTCCATCTCTGAATTGAGACCCTAAAATGCTAACACAACATCATCAACTCCCTCCTTTTTTTTTACTTTTTTTAACCATTTTTATATAAAAAGAGTTGTTTCCAGCAACTTTAAGTACTGCAAGTACTGCAGTTGTGCAGTACTGTACTATGCAACTTTGCATAACGCAAGGTTATATAAAGGCAAATTAAAAAAAAACCCTAGTATTTTAAAACTACACATATCATGTGCACCGTATAGGTCATAATCCAAACCCATTTTAATCCAAGTAAAATATTTGTTAAAACATTTACTACAGAACTGAAAAGAATTATTTATGGATGGCTGTATCCTAATTTCTAGCTTTAGAAAACCACAGCTAAGCAAATTATTCATGCAGAGTTAAATCACTGCCTGCCTTCCTCTCCTCCCACTGCTCCCACCAGAGGAAAGCAAACCTGGCTACTTCAAGAATTAATTTGGCCTCACGTAATTTGATCTCTGCAGATTTGAACTGTAACAGCTTTCATTCTTCATTTGGAGTTTAGCTTTAATAGTTTAGGGAAATTATTTCTCTCTGTATTAGTTAGATAATATCATACATTCCACTTCTCATTTTTATTCCACGTACCTATAACCATGGTACGGCTTCAGCGCAGACCATGGCCACGGCTTTGGTACCTGCCCAAGCGTTTTCCACAGGTACGCAAGGAATGCCTGACACACAGCAGTATCAATACAGCTTTTTATGCTACACGAGAGAGAAATATTTGAAGGAGAACAGTCTGTTGATAAAACCAAACAATTTCTTAAAAGTATTAAGTCATATTTCTTTTTTAAGCTGAAACGGGAGTATTTGAAGTGGCCTTGAAAAATACAAAGTTGGAATTCAGACCTATGTACTACTTGTTTAAACATTTAGTTAAACAAGACATAATAAAAACGTACCATATACAAGATTGTCACAGGTATATGAGATTTTTAGAAAAAAGCAATAAAAATATTCTTTAAGCTGAAAATAAAATCTCTTACCTTTTATATCACGATCTCAGCTTACAGTCACTACATTTCTGCTTATTTTATACAAGTGCATATGGCTATGAAGGTCCGGAGAGAATGAGAATAAAGTGGTATTAACCTGCTGATAACTGCTTAAAAGTCTTAAGCTGCAACATATAGATGTTCCAATACCATTTAAAAAAACATTCACCTTTCAGTTATTGCTGATTCACAATCTCAAGTTATCAACATACAAATATTTAATAACTTAGTAAATTTAGAGCAGCAAAGTTTTTTGAACTGAACAAATACTGTTTTCCTGTCATTTGGTGATGATTTTAAGAGACACAAAAGCAATCCATTTGAAAGTCAAGTTCAGGCCTACCCTTTTTTGTGCCTCATATTAATGGTGTGGGGAAGAGACAGAGAGAGAGAGAGAGAATATATCATTTAGTTAGATTTTTGGAAAAAATATACTATTTTTTTCTTCTGCCTTTTGCTACATTTCTTGTCTGCTGACATGCACAATGGTACAGAGCACTATGGCTTCAAGAGTGACCATTGCAAGTCTTTGTAGCAATTTTTATAGGAAACATGCAAATACAGTTATGGTATTAAAATTCTGAAGTACTTAAATAGTGAAAGGCAGGATTCACTGCTTAAAGCAGGCACTCTGCTTGGTGGTGGTCCTTGGTCTGGTGTTTAGTTTTCACCCCCCCCAACACACCAGTCTTTCCCTTCTAATGTAAAGAAATAATCAGAAGTATATACACATCTATTGCTATGTACCCAAAGAAAGGACTGTGGCTTGGAGTAAGTATTGCTTTTCATCAAACGGAACAGAGTTCAAGAAGTGAGAAAAACACTTTAAAAAAAAAAAAAAAGGAAAAAAGCTCAGATTCCATGTCTGAAGTTGAGAAACCTCAAAACGAGCCACGTTTGTTCTTGCTTTTAAGACATGTACAAAATGCCATTTGGAGCCACACAACCTGATGGTTCTAGAAGTCAGAGAAGAAATCTTGAGGGCCCAAGTGAATAATAAAAGGTGCGATGCTGAGAGGCTGGCAATAGGGACTGTCAATGAAAAAACCACCTACAGTGGGAAAAGAGCAGAGAAGCAAAAACTTCATGTTAATTTCAGAGACTGGCTGAAGCTACAGCTCCATTTAAATTTCTCTGCTCTTTTAGCTGCAAGTGGAATTTTCATTGTAAAACGGGCACGTTTAATTCTTTGAAGGTATTGAAACATCTAACACTTCCAAGGTTACCACTTTCTAAACAAAGAACTGACAGCTCATTCATATTTTCAGTAAAGCAGAGAAATGTAAAATATGCAGCAAGGGGGCAAGTTTACAATGTGGTTAGTAACTCCCAACAAATGACAAAAAATAAAAAATGACTTCTATAAATCATCTGAAATGACTGCCATCATGTTGGAAAAGAGCATAGCGCCCTCCTTGTTTTAGAAATAAGAACAAGTTCTTTGGCTTATGAATGTTCATTGTGTACAATTGGTTCAGAAGATATTTTGTTTGAAATTTTACAAAGCTGGGGATTCAAAAAAAAAGAAAAAAAAAAGAAACTACAAACAGTTGCCAATCAGGGGAACTCCAAAAGGGGGGGGGGGGAGGAAATGTGTGCAGAGGAAAGATTCCTTTAATGAATATTTGATTAACAAAAATGGGCTTTTATCAGCCATGCTTTTTCTGCTCCGTGATGGCTTCCTTTCATCCATAGGCCAGCAAAAGGTATCGGTGATTTATGAGCACCACTCAATTTGACTGCAGCCCCGGGACCCTGCTCTTCATTTCAACGCTACCGCATGGGTGACACCAGCAGGCTCCCCACTAGTTGTCAATAGATCTACGTTTTTTTTATTAAAGTACCACCAACACCAAACAAAAGCGAGAGCTACTGCAGAAGAAAAACCATTGAAGATATAAACACATTCCTAAGCACAAATACTTCGCTTAAGAGTAACAGCTGCAGTTAATTCCAAGAAAAGCAGCTTGTCACATAAGCCACCCCTTAATAAGCTTTTCTAATATTTCTTTCCCTGTAACGGGGGGCGTAGGGGAGGAGGAACTTCACATGCTTTAAGCACCGTCCGTACACCCTCTCCGTATAAAGCTCTGGCCGCAGCAGCAGGGGCTGGTGGAGAACAGAGTGTATCGAGGAAATCTTTAAAAAAAGAGCATGAACTAAAGCAAACCTACTGAAAAGCAACGGGTGAGGCCTGAGCAGTGCAACCAACAACGCTGCTGATTTTGTAGGGTGATACCTTAATAAAGACTGCTCCAGTCCCTCCGCAGAGCCCACAGCAGTTTTTCTGCAGAAGGCTCCAGTGCGCGGAGGGGGCCGGGAGCTGGGCAGGGGCACGCGCTCCCCAGCGCAAAGGGGATTCTCTTAGAGAAGTACTGGCCTATGGCTGAAGTGTGTCACTGGTCACAGCAGCACTCAACAAGAACTGGGACAATTAAATAGCAAGTTTTCATGGGGACCTTGTTGCTGCTTTAGATTCTTATAAATGTAAGGGGGAAAAGGAGAACCCTTTGGTTTAATACAAGATTGACAACTAAAATGCTTTCTGTAGAAATGGTGGATGGAAAAATCAAAGCTGGGCAGACAATCTTAAAAGTGAAGAAGGCCACAAGAACAAGTGCAATTATTTTTTTCTTTTTTCTTTGTTTTTTTTTTTGTTTGGTTTTTTGTAAAAACAGAAAAGAAAGGAAAACATGCAGCTTTTGTGCTCTAAAGAACCTGATTGTAACATTATTGTCGTCCTTTCTCTGGGCAATACAGACTTAACTGTGTATCCCTGGAATTGCGTAACGAGAGTGCTTCTGTGGGAACTTCTTGTTTAATATTTATTTCATAGAATGTAACCTAATACAGAGAGACAGTCTGAGATTAATTCCCTTTGTTTCGTTTGTTTTTCAGTATTTTGTGTAGAAGTGAAAAGCCTTCTTGGATAATTAAGACTGTGTCTAAAATCACAGTTACAGTATGCTGATCTTAAAGATTATAAGGAAACTCAGGTACTGATTCTTAACTATAAAAAATAAGATAAAACAATATTTTAACCCATATTTTACTAAGTTTATTACACACCATAATATTTACAAAGTTAAACGTTAACTGCAAAGTTTCTGTTGTGTGGGTTGCTTTTTTTTTAATTTTTTAATTTTTATTTTTTAAAGAACTACGCCCTGCATTTAATAACCCTACAAGTAGTACAGGTCGTTAACTGAATCTGCGTGACTGCATTAGGAAACAGGCAGTACTCTTGTGTTACAACAAAACAGTTTATTTGTGATCAGTGTTTTATATTCTATACATCCTTCACAAATTTAATTTTACATAATCGGATACTTCATTTAAAACGTAAGATTTAAGCTTCTAGTTCTTCCCTATAACAGAAGGCTGGTATAAGTTATTTGAAAATGAGGTAACATTTCACAGAACATTTTTTTCAAGTTTTAGAGAACTAAATTTGCATTTTGTTAAAATCAAAAAGTAGGAAAAAGATGTTTCTTTACAAATGACTTTGCTCAAGTATGTGTTCAAAGAAAACAGGATAAAAAGGCTTTTTTTTCTTCTAACATTCTGTACTGTACTGTGTTGTTCAATCAATAGGAATTAGCTTCTGCCATTTGCTAAAAGAATGAGTAGTGGGGAACAGGATAAGTTGGGAATTTCATAACTGGTAACAGAACCATTCTCTTGGGTAAACCTACAGAGAGAAGAAAGGGAGAGGACTCCAAATAAGTTCAGTGATCCAAGAAAGTCAGTAAGAGCTTACAGTAGCGTTCTCATTAACCTTTTCCAGATCAGTCAGTCCATGGGGTTTTAGGGTGCAGAGTCCCACAAACAGTAACACTTTGACACTGTGCACTATTGCAAACAGCTATCTTCAAGTTTGCTTTTATTTTTGTCCTGTTTGGTAAAATTAAAAGTAAGCAATATTCTCAAAAGCAGAGTGTGTATTTGGACTTAAGCTCCACTTCATAATCTTTATGATAATTAATCTCTGCTATCTCGTTCTATGTTGTGAATTAATTTCACAGGCCAGTTAGAACTGCAGATACTCCGAGACCAGCACCGTTGTGTGTGAAGGAGAGCTCACAGGGAAACTGGTCAGCAGTTTTGATAAGCGTCCAGGTAGGTCAGCCAAAAATCCAGCACCTACAGTAAATTCTGCATTTCCTCTCCTGTATTGAAGTGGCAAATCTGGAAAGATTAATATCTGCCTGATTTCATGATTATTATTATAGAGTTCTTGTGGCCTCACAAACTTCTGCACAATTAAATGTTTGTTTGTTTTTTTAATCTTGCCTATTTAAATTCTAGTATTTAACCTATGTATCCATTTAGAAATCACAAAGCAGCAACAGCAGGTATTCCAGAGCACCAGATGATCAAAGTGAAGTTTCCCAACATGCAACAGCTTACAAAGGCAGAGAGACATGTTTACCTTACAGCCAAAAAGCATTATCCCAGTACTTTGCATCACAATCATAAGACATTAAAAACAGAAACTCTTTATGTGAAAAATGGGGGCATTCAATTCCACAATGCTTTGAAGTCAGTGATATGTCACATATACACAGCTCAGTAATTAAAATCCAGCTCCCAAAATAGGCATCATGAGAAAAAACACAAAACAGAAGGAATGAATGAAAAAAGCAAGAAAAGCTGCAAGGAAAGTTGGTAACAATTGTATTCTTTTCTTCAGCAGGGAAAGGATTCCTCTGTGTCACTGTCTGTCACTGCTTGTACAGAGACATGCGTGCAGAGACCACTCATCCTAGTTACAGTCCCTGACTATTGCTGGGAAAGAACCAAAGGGGTTTTTTAAAAATCCATACCATGAAGTAACCTCTAAACTAAGTTTCCTTTCGTTTTTCCGTGAGAAAACACGTAGCTATTCCTTGTGTAATGAAACACAAGAGACAAGACAGAGGACGCTCAGTGGGACAGCGGGGCTGTCAGCTGCTGCTCTGTCACAGCCCCCGGCCGGGAGTGCACAGCCGGGGAGGTTTTGCTGCAGCTCCGAAGGGGGAGTTCCACACCGAGGGCAGCCCGTGGGCCCAGTCCCTTCCCACTGCACCAGTACAGAACAGGACCAACTAACGGCTCTTACTAAAGCAAAGTGAATGTTTCCAATAAAGCAGCAGCATTCTTCACTGTTTATACCTCATTCTGCTACATGAAAGTAATGAAATCAACATTTCAAAATATTTTAAACTTTTATAATGCTATCAGGGGAGTTGGTACTGCCCAAGCTATACAAATTTGAGAGGCGTAAGTATTACAAATGCTACAAAAGCTAAAAAATTAATAGCAAATTGCAGATTTAGTTTCCCAATGAAAAACTGCAGGCCCTGAAACGTGCTCAACTTGTCATTCGAGTAGCAGGCTGTCACCCAGTCCCTGGGCAGGAAAGCCCACTGGGACTGGTTCTGGCGGGCTCGCGCTCTGTGTGCCAGGACATATCACTGACTCCAAACGGCTTTGCTCCCATTGCCACATAAACCTCATTCAAAGTAACCAAAAG
Organism: Limosa lapponica baueri; assembly: GCA_002844005.1. NCBI lineage: Eukaryota > Metazoa > Chordata > Aves > Charadriiformes > Scolopacidae > Limosa > Limosa lapponica. Next base: position 46,707 of record KZ506872.1, on the reverse strand, counting down.
GGCCGGTTAGAGGTGTGCATTGTTAGTCTAGCGTCAAAAAAGCCGGTGGGCGGGGAGAAGCTGAGTTAAGGAAAAGCCTTCCATCATAGCTCCCTGATGATTAGTTTATTTTACAGTCTTCGTGAACCCAGTGCTTTGCCAGCCTAATACCGCTATGTTTCTTGGTCACCATGTCCTCCCTTCCTTGCAGTCTGATTGCTAACGGTATAAGCTACACAGAAACCATTCTGCTCGTCCAGTCAGCACTGGTTTAGCCTGCGGGGGGGCGGGGGAGTGGGTGTCTGTGCACACAGACTTCATAGAGTCAGCAGCATTAAGGGAGCTTTGTCCACAAGCCACTTACACTTGGGACAGACATTTCGCCAATGTTACTGTAATGCCATTTAGATAAATATTGGTCAGAGGTGCTGAAATAGGCCCTTCGGTAGTCTTTGAATGGAGCACAGATTGGCTGTAAAAAGTAAGAAAACTACTTCAATTGAGTTTCAGTATGAAAGGGAACAGGCAATTAGAACAAGCAGTCCTTCCACAGATCAGGCAAAGCATAGGCAAAAAAGCTACTCCAACCAAAAAAGAACCACAAGGTTATGGCATAGAAGTGTTGTAGTTGTCATGGTTTAAGAGCTTTAGTCTTTTTGAATTTCTCCTTGGACTGCCACATTTGGACTGCCACAACAGTTTCTGTATCATTTCTAATTTGTTAATTATTAGGCTATACATACCGTAAGCTGGCGCAGCTGCGCTGTACCCGTACGGTGCTCCATACCCTGCGAGACGACAGATAAGGGATGGGGGTTATTTCCGACAGTATCCGAAGACAGACAGTGCACACTTACACACAGGGAGGGGCCCGTGCTGGTACATGAAGCAGGAGCCCAGAAAAACCAAACTCACGCTAATACATAGAAATATTGCTGAAAACTTTAAAATCCTTCCATATGGTGGCCTGAAGAACATGCTACCCAATGACTTTTGTAAGCCTCAGCGTCAAAGAGTTAACTTCCCTATTTCATTTCATTAGCAGTTTCTTTCAGCTGAAGCCCTCAAGTCTGTACTGTCAGGGCACGGAGTTGGCATAATCCGGTCAGACATCCCATACTCGCTTGTGTGCTCCCTAAAATACAAATACAGTCTAATGCGGAGAACGCTCATTTTCCTCAGCTTCCATCAGAAAAAGGGGAATGCCAAATGCCTGCAGCAGATACCACATCATCATCGGTAAAGCTCCTGTGAGTTGTGCTTTCTCTGCCATTTCTAACAGACGAGACAGTTTCACAAGGACATCTGAACCCCTGGAGGCAAACCCAGAGCAGCATCTTTTCCTCCAGAGCCTGGTGTGACTCTGGAGGGAGACAGAAAGAACAGCGCTGACGCCAGTCTCAGTACATCTCACTGGGTCATGAAAGCTGTACAGGGCTTTCTTCTGGTGGGATCACTTGTGTCCATCACAAAAAGCAAGAGATTTCTGAGAATAGGGGATGAAGAGAAATAATCTGTGAAGGCCAAGGCCAATAAAAGCTTAACAACTACAGCAACTGGGAAATGGAACCTATTTCTGGAGTAATTCCATGCTGGCAAGAAGCATGCCCCTGGCAGGTTAAAGTGTCTCATAAATGACTCCTTAGGCAGAAAGACAGTTCCAAAAACAATGTTAACAGCCATTAAAAATGAATTACTGGTTTTTAATATTTATAATTACATCAACATACAGGAACAATGAAGAGGACATGCTGTCAGCAGTGGCAGGAAACAAGTCAACCAACCACCAGGGCTGTGCTGCCAGCGCATGTGAACTGCTGAAGGCTGCAATTAGAGCTCATGCTGTAATCTGAAAACCTAAGCATGAGGAATAAAAGTTTTATTTTTTGGAACCTACTGAATTTGCTTTGACTAAGGAATCCCCAGCATCTCTTTCTTACAAATTGATTCTTATTCCAAGAAAAAGCAATGTCTAGATTCCCTTCATGTGTCACCTGCAAGCTCCAGACATGTTGTAGAGTCCCAGACAATGCACTTCAAGTAAGGGGAATGAGAAAGTGTAAGTTTTGTTACAATTTTCTTGCAGCCAGAGTATGAATGGAAATTCTTTCTGGTCTTTTTTGGCTACCACAGAAGCTATTGATGGATGCTGTGCTCACACACACAATTCATGTGGAAGGTTTCTGGGAGCCCAGTGACTCCCGAGCCACCAACTTTATCTTCACAAGGGCTTCCTGGGAAAGGCACTCCTAATGCTAACGGGCACATGATCCAGGAGGTTCTTAGCTAGGAAGAGAGTTTTGGGAATTGTGCCATAGTAGTGAGCTATGAAGATGACATGTAATAAAATAATAAAGCCAGGAAAGCCATTATGTCCATAGCTGTGTGCTCTGTGCACGCCAGGCTTCAAACTGTACGCTCATCAAGGGCAGGCACGGCCGGTTTTTCAGCTCTTTGACTTATTAAAGTCCCATGAATTCTCCTTTCTGCTTCACCTCAGATGATTAAAGCTGAAGAAATCACTTGCGCAGGTGACTGACAGACATGCAGAAGAACACCTGAGCAGATGAAACTTAAACTGTGAATGTCACGCTTACCTGGTGTTATGTATCCAGTAGCAGCAGCTGCCCCAACAAATGCCCCTCGTGTTAAAGCGCCTCGTCCTCTGCCTCGCACAGCCTGGACTGCCGCAGAAACAGCTGTATTGACCACCCCTTTAGTCTGCCCAGAGCAATAAAAAATTAGCAAGTCAGAAAGTGACAACACTGGGCTGCTTTAACCTAACTTTACTAGAATGTCACCTTCCTTTTCCTATTGTCACCCCCTACAAGCAGAAGAGCGGCAAGGAGTTATGGAAGCTGCTGTTGCTCCCTGCTTCAGAGCCCAGCTTTGCTCTGCTAGATGCCCCTGCTGCCCCCAAAACCAGTAAAATCCAGGTATTTCAAAGACAAGTTTGACAGTTATTGCCACTGTTTAACTGCTGCAAAAAGAACGCATGAACAACAATAAAAAAAGAAAAATCAGAATTGAGGAATTGCCTGAGTTAGAGGTCATTTTCATGTCTTAACTGCATGTGGAGCATTACTCTGTGAAGTAGGGTTTTTCTCAGTTTCTAGACTTTCAGGACTCCTAACAAAGGTCTCAGTGCAATGGAGAGGACTTAA
>KZ506872.1:17696-30175 GCA_002844005.1 Limosa lapponica baueri | reverse complement strand
TATTAACTGTCCTCATCAGCTGCACCAAAACGGTAGCGTAACACCACTCTTCAGAGAGGTAGTAAAAGAATTTTAAGTTTCAAAAGAATTAGTAGAGAATTTTAAAAAAAATATTTTAAGATAACAAAATAGAACTTTTTAAATGTAAGACGGCGTAAAAATCCAAATCCTCATTGAGTTTGAGATGAATTTAGGAGTCCCTAGAGTTTACTGCCACAACGGCATCACTTTTTGCAAGAAAATACTTGGACGGAAGCCTTTGTACAAAACTGTATCCACTCGTGAGAATCTTACAAACCCTTTGCCATTAACATTTGTTCTGCGCTTTGTGCTCTCTCTCACGAACATGGATCAGCTGCAACAACTACAGGGCTGATCTCAGCATCTTTTGGGAAGTTGAAGAACAACTGAAGTAATATGCAGTTTATTTTTAATGGTATTGCAACAGAGCATGGTTGCTAATTTGAGAATAAACAGACATTGCAATTAGGGAATCTTTGCCATTCATCTGTTTTGTAAGATTTTTCTGCATCCAACTGCTGCCAAAGTTAGATCTCATTGGAAAAGGGATCCTTCCTGCCATCGCCTGGAACAAACCCGGAGAGAAACTGACCAACGTTTCTCACTGTGTCGGAATTTCATGTGGGAGAAGGGAGGAAGCGGAGGACTGGTGGCAAGTCTAGAAATGGGAAGAGAGCGAGAGGGAGTTCCCTGGCCCAGGCGGGCCCGGCTGCCTCAGGTGTCATGACAGAGAGTGGCCAGTTGGTCAAAGGTCTGACATCGTCCAGTGGCAAAGTTTCTAGGGATAGGTTTGGGAAGCGGAAGCAGAAATTACTGACGAGATTTTAAAAATAAAACAAAGTATGGCTACATTTGCTCTTCTCTATTTCTCTTGGTTTGTTTCCAACCTCATTGACACTACAGTCAGCATTCCTCTAGCAAGGGGCGCAGGGCTACATTGGGTGTCACGCAGTTAGGGAGAAGGAACAGAAAGAAACTAAGTTACAGTTTTCTATATCTATTTTGCTCTAAGGACATGAGGTACAGTGTTCAATTCAGAAGCAAAAGTGCTCTATTATAGCACTGTAACTTCAATTGCATCCCAGTTAGAATATTCTTAAAGCTAGAAACATACATGTACGTATCATCAATTAATAAAAATTGAGGGCCAGGATGACATACTTGCAGCTTTGCAGGAGAGGGTTTTTTAATGTAAAAAGAGAGACAATTTTGAGTTTTTCAAGATACTACGAACCAATCCCACTTGACTGACTTAATTTGAAAACAAGACTGTGCAGCACTGGGGTGCTCAAAAATTAACTAGCAAGTCTGAGAGAAAGAACTAAGATCTAATCATGTGTCAAAGTTACCACTGCAGAAATATTGCTTGCAAACGAAAATACGCATATTAACATGAAAATTTAGTGACTGTTGTCTTTTTAAGGCACAAACAAAGTAACTTATGGCAATAGCCAATCTATTTAGTATGTGACGCACAATTAGAAACCTACTTCCCAACTAACCCTGTGCTGCACAGTCAGGGCATTTAGATAGAACAGTTAAAAACAAGGTAAAACGCTCTGGGTACCTCCTTCTTTCTTCTCTGCTTCATCTCGAATGAGAGGGGATGTAAGTATCACCTTCAAAGTTAGCTTGGGCTCCTTTGTGTTACGAATAATAATAGCTGCCTCATTTACATGCTCCTCCACGAGATACTTCTCTTCTGTAAGTTTCTGAAAGTCACCAAGAAAGATTTCAAGAATCTCTCAATCAACTGAAAAACTGCAGAATCTCTGTATGTGCATGTGCCTCAACTAACGAGCAGGGTACAAGATATTGCAGCAACAAATAAGGCCTTGTCTCCCTCATTAAAAACAAACAGAACTCCAGTAACATGCTTCAGAAAAAGGGGCTGCAGCAAGTTTAATGAGAACATTAAGTAGTTCCACTACATTACCACTTTTTAAAAAAAATTTTTTTTTTTTTAAATAAAGGCAGAAGCTGACTTTCATAGCTGCTAGTGTGCAAAATACCACCAGCAACTTCTGTTCTTAACAAGCACATGCTTCTCCAGTAATGCTGCCTCTAAACATGAAACCTCTCCCATGCACCAAAGCTCTCGGTGCACTTGGATGACAGGTTCCAGCGCAGGAGCTGGACCAGCTCGCCCAGTCCATGTACCTGCTGTGAAGTACGACCAAATATACCTCGGCCGTCTCTTACCACCCCTGAGATACTCTTCAGATGCGGTGGCAACACATTTCACCACCTCTCCAAAATCGTCTGTTCTGATTCTTAGCCGCATGTATAATTTCAGTGACCTATTTTGCAACAAAAATCCCCCTTGCTCCCGCTCCAATTACTTCTCATCCTACCGTGGGTGGCCATATGAGATACAGAATCAGTGTTACTTTACAAATAACCATTAATGTCTTAAAACACCTGCATTCAGTCTTGACTTCTTCCAAACCGGATAGTTTTAATTACGTGGTTTTCTAGGTGCTCATTCTTACTCGTCTGATTTTCTCCATCTTGTCCATCCATCTCTCTCACTCCCTTTCCACATAGCACTTGAAACTGGACGCAAGACAACATCGTCACCCACTTCATTCATTAATACCAGCCCCAGGAGAGATCCCTGACAATGCCTGGAAAACCTGACCTTCCTCTCAAGAGCACAACACTTAATCGAGTGCTTTTTAAATTGCTTTCAATAAACTTCTTATTTCTTGCTTAGATTTCTTTTGTAGATAATACTATAACTGCCTTGTTCCATTAACATGCATTGTATCAAGTTATCTCAAGTGATCGGTATCTGCAGGTATTTCATTAGTCCTTTGGGACCTCTCTCAGGCTCCAAAAGTGCAAAGATAACCACAGCTGGTTCCGAGTCCTAAAGCTACTCCTTGTGTTTCTGACTTTGCTTCAGCAAGACCGTACGGTTAGAACGTATCTAACGTATATTCTGACTTCTTTCTGTTGCAGTCTGTGCTCCTCCAGCTCCTTTACTGTTGGGATAAAAGCACTTAAGCATCTGCTCCCAACAAGCCCTCAAAGCAGCAGCTGTTAACTCTCTGTACCTCGTTTGCTCTCTTTGTCCTAATGGGCCTACACCTTCCTTCTCCCTCCGGCGCCTGATGCCTCTGCAGAACCTCGCGCTGTCTTTGATGCCCATGACAGTTGTAGCTGGATTCTTGAGTCGGGTTCCTCTTACTCATTTTCTGTAATCCCTTCCCTCACAGTGCTTCTCCATAGGATCCTACCTACTTGTCCCTTGAATTTATTGCAGTCTTCACATCTTTTAATTCTCTTCTGCCATTCTCTCTTTTTTTGAAGCATATGCTAACTTTTCTTATCACTTTCAACCTCATCTCACGCCTCACTACAAACGAGTAAAATTTACTCTTTGCTACTCAACAGGTCCTTAGCATTTTCAGCTGTGGATAAGGCCACATCTGCAGGCACATTATCTCATTAAAACATGCCCTTTACATGAAAAACCAAACAGTGAGAGCAAACAGCTGCCAAGAATGGTAAAACACATACATACTGTGTATGTGGAAATAGACACAAGGCAGAAAAGCAGATCAAGTTTGGACAGAGTTTGGAGAGAGGCACTGGCAGCGGAATACGTCAGGGCACAGCTTTTCGGCAACAGCATATGTCAGTCTGGGAGCTGGACTGATTTTTCAGACTCAGAACTCTGAAAGGTATTATCCCCAGCTGCTTCAGAGTCCAGTATTAGCTGTAAGTGCTGCCTACTGGATGCCAACATCAGAATTAAACAGCCATAAATAAAAAGAATTATGTGCTCACGATTAACATGAGCTAAAGTGAGCGATCACCTAAAGCGAGTTGTTCTCATTTCAGAAGTACAGAGGTGTTTATCTCGGAACGGCCCAAGCGAAGCAAAGCAGCTGCGGTGTGGAGCTTCAAGGTTCAGGCAGGGGACAGGGGACACCACCACAGACTCACACGCTGACGCAGGGAGGGTTTCTGGGACTGCATCTTAGCTCACGTTAGTGGTTGGAGCAGAGAGCAAAAATCATCTGGGTTAGTTACCAAACAGAAAGGTGAGCTGCCATCACAGGAAAAGTGACATCCCAAATACGGGTTAGGCAACAACAAGAATAAGGTGTGAAATTTTGTGAATAGCTGGTTCACGTCACCACATTAAACGTGCCACACACCCTAGATGTCGTCCTAGATTCAGAGTAAATTTCTTTAATCTATATCACTTGTCTTTCTTCCTGGAACAAATTCCAGCCTTTACCCAAATACACCCTGCAGCGCTATCAGGCAGTGTTAGAGGAGTACCCTAAGGTAACTCACCTGAATTTGGGCTGGGAGATTGTCTTTAACTATACATAACAAGGTCTTTGTGGGCTTTTCTTTGCACATGAGAACCAGCTCCAGATCCATATCATCCTTTATCAGCAAGCCCTTTGCAACCAAGCCAATTCTCATAACACCACACAACGTCCGACCACCTTGGTCCCTGGAAATGAAACAGTTTGGAGTAATTAAAATGGTATTTTCACACATTCAAAATACTTGCATTATCCTATCACAGTGAGGAGTTAAAGGGATGGGACTGATGACTGTGCTAAAGCGGCGTATCGCTGATCAGAAAATGAAAAGTATACACTCCTTTTATGCAAGTAGCTCCTATGAAAAAATTAATTAATTGAAGCACCGATTTGCAATTCAAGCAAAAGCAGAAGTTGCCCACCTCAGGTCACAAAGCTCAAAAAAGCCCAAATTCACTATCTACAGATCTACCAAAAGAGCAGAATAATTAATCTAGAATATTTTAAATGGAAAGGCAGGAATAGGTGCTTAAATAACAGACAGAAGGAAAGGAGGAATGACACAAAATAAAGTACCAATCCCAGACTAGTTACCATCCTTGGAACAGCCAGAAGCAAACTAACAAGAACTGTTAGAGAAGTAAACACCACTTTGACTTCCACCCTGAGCTACGCAACTTTAACAGCATCTGGATGTAAACGTGAGAAAACATAGCAGGCTGTTAGATATGGTGTGTAACTAGCATAAAGATTTTTTCAGCTATATATTTTTCTACGGTGTAAGCCCCTCTTAGCTTGTAAAGCAATTAGTAAAGTAATTTGTCCCAAAGGCATAAATACACAAACTATTTTATATGTATCAATAACACACTGACGTTTACAAAAAACTTACTCTAACTTTGTAACAGAGCACAGGCATGGAAAATCCTGCACGCACACGTTTTTTCCTGAAGAATCCATTCTGCTCCTGTTTCCCCCCCATCAGAAGACACCCAAGAACGCCGCCAGTAACGCCAGAAGTCCCCACCAGAGCACACAGCACCCTGCCCATCAGGAAAAGCTGTTCTGCAGCAAAACTCTGAGTTTAGATACCTTCCTGGAGAAGATGACAAAACTTAATTGTCCATCTGTGAAGAAGCGTGTCTTACTCCAAAGCATTCCCATCTGGTACTGCCAGAGCAGACTGTACTTCCACCATCCCAACATGTAAACAACTTCACATATATATTGTATACCAGGACACCAAAAATTAAAAAAGGCCTCACAATAAACCTTTCGCTACCGTAAAAGGTGTCAGAAAACATAACAAATATATATGAAATAATAAGTGTATTCTTATACACTTTATCAGTTTTAATATCAGAACTTACTGGGCAAAGCCCATGTAGCAGCAGACCTCCTGAATGTTCCACACGTCATCGGAAAGGAAACGGGAAAAGCCCTTTGCCTACGTCTCTGTGCTGGTTCTGCCACAGATACACCAGCTGAAGTCCCAGGAAGCTCGGTGGAGAACTACTCTATCACAGGAACTTTGCTAAATGCAACTTCACAACATCACAGCAAAATAAATAAATAGAGAGCAGCTGCTGCCCACATTGGGCTTATTACTATTCCCTGCACTCACTCTATGTGCTCCCACCTCAGAAAGTCCAAATATATCTGCTTCCTCCTGTGAACATTGGTACGTAACAGACACCAGTAACACTGCTGCTCTTATTTAGAAGGCGAGGAACCCATTCAGAGCAGCACAGTGACACAGCATGAGGCTCAGTCACTCACTTGGCATTGCTTTCTGCAGCTTCCTCCTTGGCTTCCACATCACCCTCGCATTTCGTAGACTTGTTCTTTTCATCCATCCAGTCGGAGACATGTTTAAGGGCACATTCTACTGTTGATACCATGTTCTGGACAGCTTCAAGTTCCTCTGGAGATGGATAAATGGTTGAATGTTTCACCATAACATGGCGGTCATCATTAGCAAAAGATCGGATAGATCTCTGTTATGAAGGGGGAAACAGGGGGGAAAAAAAGAACAAAGTTATTGGATTATCACCAGAAGGACTTTGCCTGAATGGGAATCCTCCCTGACAGACGTAGGAAAGTATTTTATGATGACTGTTGCTTATAGTCATACAGGAGTGATTTCTTACCTTTATTTAAAGAAAGAAAAAATAAGAACCCAAATACCAGTGCAAAAAAAAAAATCAGCATTAAGCTGGTAAAACATACAATACGTTGGGTGGGTTTTATGGCTTCTAATATTTGAGGCCTAAATTCAAGTCTTCTAGAATCCTTTTATTGGCTACTAGGAGGAACAGGCACATCTGGAGCACAGTTTATGTTTATGTCTACCAGACACATCTGGAGCAGAGTTTAAGTTTATATCTACTTTAGGAAGAGATAAATTGTGCTTTAGAGGTACGTTTCCCCACCCACCCACATGTGACTACAGGATTCTACACTGCTCTATCACATCAGCTGCTCCTGACATCTAAAAATTGAGCAAGCTGAATTCCATCTTTTGCCTGGTGTGTCCACCCCCAGTGGAAGCTGTGACACCGTGTGTGCTTCACACAGATCAGAAAAAGGGAGAACTTGGATCTAGGATGAGGCACATCTCCCTGCTCCCACATACAGCGACGGGGGATACAAAACAGGGCCAAGACCTTTCCTATGCATTACTCTGTTTGCAGTGGCTAGAAATGGAGTTTCTGCATCTTGTCCTTTCAGAACTTCCCCCCTCATTTTCTTTTTTCTCATTTTCATTGTTTTTCCTCACTTCTCCCTGCCCTCCCCTCCAAGCTTCTCTCTGAGAAGAGGGCATGGTCTGGCTGGCTAAGGGACAAAAAGGGCCTTTGAAGGATCTCAGAGGCCTCTTGGTTGAATCCTTAAGGAACCGGTCATCGTTTCCTGGTTTGTTACATTCACTTGGTCCCTTCCACGGAAGGCTGATGTGACATCATTCCTTTCCTAAATTTTGCACTCCTACCCGGATGGACAATTAAGGTAGTCAAGAAACCCATCAGTCAGGGTCTGGTATCATCCCCAGTACTTTCATAGGCTGCAAAATGCTTCCAGGAGGTCCCTCTTGTGGCTTATCCACAACATGGATTCGGAAAGAAGCTGCAGTTCAGCGGTGAAAACTGACAAGCTGGATTTACTAATTCAGCCCCACCTTCTCTTATCTCATGAAATATCAATTAGGAAAACTAGCCAAACAGGAACAAATTAGTAACTCATAAATTACAGGACATTTATTTTCTTTTCTAATGAAGAGGGACTGACAGGATTACTTCTTCATTACAATTTAGGCCAAAAATAATAGCAAAATGGGACACTATTTAAAATACAATATAGTGACAACTCTGCTTTGTTGAGTGTTCCTCCTCCCTTTGTGCTCTGTAACAGGTAGAAGTCCTTAGCTCTTCTTTTTGTTTTAAAACATAAACACAGAGCCTATCAGCAGCAATCAGCTACACAAATGTTAGAGAACTGTATTTAAAATTTATTGCATTTATTCTCATTTCCATTCTCTCAGTAATAACCCTTAGAGGACTTAAAAAAAGATACAGACGTGCTTAAATTGCTCTCCACAGATATTTTTCAGAACCTGGGTAGGCGTATTGCCTTTTTGTGAACACATCTTCAGAATCTCACCATCACAATCATGCATACTTGCACAGCTTTACAAGTTCAACATCTCCGTCATTCCCAATTTGCAGCCAGTACCCGGAAAATCAGAAGCGACTCCTCACTTAAACAATATACACTGCGTATATCTGGCTACACACATCTAGGCTGTTAACAAATTGTGCATAGAACCACAATCAATCAGCTTTTCATATACACAAATATGAACAATCAACACTCGCTTTTGTGAGGAAGAGGTGGAAGGGGAGTATCAGCACTTGGTGATGCAATCTGCAAGTTCAAGGTCACCGATGCTGTTTGCTACAGCTTGCTAATGCCAGTTTTATTAGAAAACCTTATGAGCATCCCCTTCCTTCATATTTAATAATTCATGTAATGCAGGCTCACAAGACAACTCTCCGGTTTTAAGAGGCTGACAATATATCAAACCTCATTTGCTCTGCTCAAAGCATGCAGAACCGTCCCTAATTCAGTGCAAGGTCAGAAAATCCCCTTACTCTGGTTTCATCGGGCCCCACACAAGACTGGCAGCAGAGAGTATTTTTAATGCAACCCCACGAAAGATGACAAATACCTACCATGGTTTGTTAGTGTTTCAGCTTCTCTCCCTCCCTTTCTCCTTTTCCCTCCTCCTTGGGGTCTTTGCTAAGCGCTGTTTTGCCTGACAGAACCTCTTCATAAGCCTCTCAGTCCCTTGACAGCTCAGGAGTTCATACAGCCAAGCTGCTCCGGGAGTCGCTTTCTGTAATTCACCTGCAAAAAGAGGAACAACTTGAAACCAGAAGAAACGGCATGTTAATTCCAGTAAGTGTTCAATGCAGCACATTAAGTCAAACTACTGATGAAAGCAAGCAGGCTTCAAGATGGGAGGCAGGCACCGAACCATTTATTCCTGAACAACAAGCAGATGTCACTGGGGAAAGCAACTTTTTGTGATGTGCCCACACGTATGTAACGACTTTCCCGTGCCAGTTAGAGCTTATCTCGGTGCGGTTTGTCAGCCACCTGGCAATCTGAGTTCCTGAAACGACTAAGATGGGAAATCCAACATCTCAAATATGTTCTGTGTGAAACCAGCTCAAGAAGTCTCTATTCTTATGTCGCATGCGCATTAGGAATCAAACACGCTATATTTAATTATCAAAAAGTAATTATCTGTTGAAATCTCCAGTGCAGCCCTTGATCCTGAATGTGCCAGATGCTGAACTTTAAGAACCAAGACTTCAGGTGGCAACAGCTGTAAGTTGTCACTTAAAAAAAGACAAGCACATTCTAACAAACTGAAGGCATAAGACTTGTGAGAAATCACAATTCAGCTGAAATCACCCACACCGCCTTCCCTGCCCTTTCACTGCTTTTCACAGCACACAACCGTTAGAAGATCCTGCAAGAGCAGCCTCCGGTACTGCACTAGAAAACAAACACCAGCACTGGTGGCAGAAGGGACCGCAAATAAAGGCTCGGTAAGACAAGAGTGGAGCAGAAAAACAGAGCGGGTAACGGGAGAGAGGAAAGCGTAAGCTCACTGCAGAGCAAGACGCTCTAGTCCTTGCAGAAAATTCCCGTTTTCCTTTTACTGCACATATTGTTGCATCAGCTTTTCAGCAACGTTTTGAAGCAACTGGGAACCCAGTAAGTAAATTTCCGCAGACTGACACACACACACTCAAATGTTTTCCTTCTCTCCTATGTGTCGATCCTCCTTCCCTAGCAATATGTTGCATATTGTCTGTCAGAGAATCCCGACATTGTTAGAGATTAAAAGCATGTTTGGCAACAGCAGAGGGACAGGCAAGATGACTTGAAAGCCGAGTGGCTGCTTAAACCTCAGGGGTGTGACAGGGAATAATTAAAATGTTGCATCCCGTAGGGATTTGAACATGCCAGGGGAAAGGCAACAGCAAATCCCACTTCTCTACTTTCCTAGTTAAGAAGAAATGAAGCAGGTTTACAGGACCAATAGCTTTGGCAGCAAGTGCTTAGTAGTTGTTTGTTTCTATCTCAAACCACTGCATTTAGGATGTAGAATTGGGTAAAACAAAAAGCAGCCAGGGAAGAACACTGTGCAGGGGCCTGTCTGCTCCAGCAGCTAAGGATTGCCAAGGAAGAAACCCCAGGAGAGTTAAATGCAGTCATACTAAAAATACTCAGGAAAAGCAAGCTTTTCCCTGAAGGACTTCACTTCCTATCACAAAGGCTATATACCCTACCAAGATATATTAACACTCTACCAAATTGCTTTCCAGAAATGAACAAGGAAGGGGACGTTCTTTCATAGGACCAGATCCTTCTCTGAAGAGATCCCGGAAGCCGAGCGGAGGAGAATAAGGAAAGATTACTGCTCTGGCACTATTTATTCTATGAGCTAGTCAAAAGCTCTTCCACACTTAATAGCCTTTCATCACCTCCAGAAGCAACCAGACTCTTTATGAGATCTTTTTGTTTTGCTTTTCTACAATAATAATACGCTTTTTGAGGCAGTAGATGGCAAGCTAGAGAGACTTTTAAGAGACACACTTCAAGATCATCTATTTCAAATTAGTTCTCTCTGCAAACTAAATTCCAGCTATCTTCACATGCTCTTCTTCCCCACAACTCCTACATGTCACATTTTCAGTTTGCTATCTTCTCTGGTAACTGTAACTTGGCAATTCCAGGCAGAGAGAAGGGCACTGGAATGTGTTGCTGACTCCAGCACATGCCCAGCACAGCGTCTCTGGACTCCAGCAACACTCCAGCCCGGCCTCCCTCCGAAGGCTCCGGCGAGCTCTTGCTTATCAGCTTGTCCGGCGCACTGAGAGCAGATGGGCAGGGAGAGCTGGCTGAGCAGATTCTCCCGCTTCAATAAATTGCTGAGCAGACTCCTGGCTAGAGGGCAAGTCCGCAAACAGACATACCTCAGGGTGCAATTCGGGATGTGCTGAGTGCTTTTCGGTGTTCTTTGAAAATCTGAAACAGACCGAAAATAAGTGTTTCACAGCTACGATGAGGGTTAATCTTCTATTGAGCAGATGAAGCAAAAACCACCAACACCTCTCCATACTCTGCCTTAAGCAAGCGGTAACCATGTTGTTTTCAAGACAAGTTCAAGTTTCAGTGACAAGTAAAAGCTGTTGGATGACGGTATTTACAAGTTTGATGCTACCTGCTGTTTTTCCCAGCACTGAGTGGCTGAGGTCAGGCATATACAGCTGCATTGAGAAGGGATCTTTATTATAAAGCCCGGAAAGCTGGGAAAAACCCCAGCCCTGGCAGCTGAGTTGAAGCTGATATACGATGTCTTTCAAGTCATTAACATCCTAAGAATATTTCAAAGAAAGGTGCACAGGAGTGAAAACCTAATATAGTTCAGACTTTGAGAGAAAATTTTCAACAAAAGCACTAAACAGGAGGGAGTTTACTATAAAAGTGCAGACACAATATACAGAACAAAGTACATTTGACAGCATGCAGAATTAAATTAAGGAAAACTAAAATCAAATCTGCTCCAACCATATGGACCAAGGCAGCAGAACACAGCTCAGCATCAAACACATCAGAAAGCATTATGTGAAGTGAGCAGCAATTCCATAAATCCAACAGCCTCATTTCACTACCAGGCTGCAGCAGGGTGTTTGTCCCTGCATCCTTAGGGAAGTAACAGCGATGCCCAGACTAAAAAGCACAATACTCAAATGCACGGTCGTCTTACCCAGGGGCTGCCACCCACACTTGCAAGATAATTTCTAGGAAAAGCTACTGCACTACCGAGACCTTGGTGACCTTGAGAAAGTCACTTCACTTCTGCATCACATAGCCCTAAAGTGTAAACCAAGAGTAAATAACTTGCTGTCTCCAAACCAGGTCACAGAGGAGCCGAGGAGAGTCTGCATGTGGTTTAAAGTCACTGTGGATCTGACACATTAGAAATGTTATTAAAACACCCTGACAGTCTAACAATGTTTCCATTAAACATCCCATCCTTCACAGCGGAAGTTTATGCTTTGGCACAAGACAAACAAGGAAAAGAATTTGAGATGAGGCCTTTGTAGTAGGATATATTCCTGCATCTGGCGGTTGTGTTCCCAAGGGACAGACATTTAAACAGCCAGAAGTGATGAATATGCTCAGCTGCCTTTGAGTGCTTGTGAACAGAAAAGTGAAAAAGCAGGAGGAACAGGCACTTGCACTCCATGGGGACTGAAATGTAGCATCAGAATCAGGAGGTACGAGCTCCTAGGAAGGAGACACGAACTGCATTTGGCATCCTGCTATCCCCTCGCAGCACAGAGCGGAACCGCGCAGGGGGGTGTCACTGGTGCAAGAGAGAAGAGGAAACCAGGGGCACTGGGCTCCAAACCCTCACTTCAGTGAGCTGCTGTTTAGGCACCTGGCCAGGCCGAGTAGAATATCGAAAAAATTGGTTTGAAATGCTACATCAAGGCAGCACACGCCAACAATACTCAGCTGAAGGATTAAAAACAGCCTCCACCCTCCTAATCTCCCCTTAACACTAGTGTACCTGCCCATGAGAAAGAG
>KZ506871.1:110161-133082 GCA_002844005.1 Limosa lapponica baueri | reverse complement strand
GGTCCCCCATTTGATGCTCCCCAGGTCCATCGTATCAGAGCATCCGGTGATGTACACTCAAGCCCAGCTCACATTGTACACTGACAGTGAGACCGTTAAGATAAAGAGCTGTTAATTCAATCCTCCTGGAGGAGGTCAATCATTGGTGTGCAAGACTACCACTCAGAGAAGACAGAGCCTGTCCATAGCAAGTAGGTTCTCAGGCATATGCCTCTCTGGATGAGATCACCAAGAGGTACAGCAGTTCCTAGAGGAGAAAGCAGATCCACCCAGTTCCTGCATGCACTTAGCTACAAAATGTGGGGACTCTCAGCTGTCCCTGGTCTTCCCTTGCCGTTGTTGTGCAGACCTCCACTAACTAGGAAAGACATATACACAAGCAAGTAATGAAGTCCAATCAGTTGGCATTAAAGGAAACCAGGACCATGACCGACAATTTTGAGGGACCAGTTGGCTTTAAATCCTCCCGGTGATGTTGATTTCAATAGGGCCAACAATGTAGTGAGAAGGATACCGGAGGGGAGACCCAGTATGCAACGAGCCGTAGGGATGATAACAGGGGGACTGAGAACTCTGAGTAGGTCCTGCAGTGACCTTGATCTTACTGCATCGGTGTAGCATCAGCAAGCAGATAGAGATCTTTTCCAGAATGATTTGGGTCCAGAAGTGGGAGGTAAATATAGGAGCTGGACCCAACAAAGTGCTTAGACTTCTCGCCCAGGGAACTTCAAAGACTTTACAGAGGGTGCACACATCACCTTACTCAGCGCCTGAGATAGGACTACATCCTTAGAGAAATAGGCTTGGATTTTGTGAAATGTATCCTGGACATGCATTGACAACATAGGTCATTAAGCTGGACATTTTTGGCACAGTTCAGTTACCCAAAACTAGAATCTCTAAAGTGCCCAAGCCAATTGGCAGATTCAGCATGGAACCTTCAGGAAAGCCTTCTCCTTCCAAAGAGCAGCCAGAGGTCAGGAAAGACATCCAGGTCATCTCAAAGAGCCCTGAGCATCTACATTCAGGCAACTCGATCAAGCCCCAGATGTGAGACATTGGTGTGAATTTGTAAATCCCACGCAATGTCTAGACACATTTTCCTTTATCCTAATACTTTGATCTGTATCTGGTCCTTCAGCTGGCTGTTACGCACTTGTGCAAGGACTTTGACTACTAAGTTATTTGGATGGTTTGGCAAATGTTATCTCTGGACAACTGAAAAATTGCCTCTAAAACATGTTTCTCAGGCCAGATCCAGCCAAGGTCTAGAACTGCACCACTGTTGTGGCTCCGTTATGCCCACCTCACCTGTTGCACTGGGGTCTTAGTGATTTGCAAAGTATCAAACAGCAGCAAAAGTAGGAAAAGACAAAGCAGTGGCCAGGTACATCCAGGCAGGAATTGAGGTCTCAGTTAACCCCAAGGGGCTCTATCCCGAACAGTGGTGGGGGGAGCAGGGGCAGGATTTTTCCCTCCCCATTTTAGACCCAACTTCACCTTTGGTGTCTTCAAAATGGGGCTGCAGCAGGTTTTGAGAAGCACCAAGACACTGCAAACCCTTCAGACAGGAGTTCGACCTGCCTGATCCTGGTATTCCTTTCTGCTTCAGTTTCCCCTTCTGCACAATAAAACCTTATCTACCTCATGTGGGCCATGCCATGATGACTAATTAATGTTAATTAAGTGCTTTCAGATTGTCTAATTCAAAGAGCTATATGATTACAAAATATTAATTACTGTTTACTTATTATCATGAAGGCAATAGCAAAACCAGCTGCTTATCTGCCTCAGCCATGACTCAGAAGGAGGATGACAGCTGATAAAGACAGAGGTGTAGAGTCCAGTTAATCCTGTACCGTGACACACGTGTATGTGTATGTGTGTGTGCATGCATGTGCAAAGGCACCTGACACAGCAGGGCTGAGGCCAAATTAGGCCATACTCATGTCAAAGTCATGCAAACTGAAAGTCCAAGGAGATGAACAAAACCTCGTCTTGCCAGAGATCCAGTTGGGAAAACGGATGTCTAGCAGTGATTCACGTGTTTGAAAATCATGTTCATGAGAGAGACCATGTGCCACAGAGAATTAGAATGGCCAAAGCTGTAATAAACTACTGTGAAAGACTAAATAGTTGTTGTGAGAATAGGCTATCCTCACAATGAAAATATTCACACTTGAAAACCTTGTTGTCAAAGATAACAAACCATACATGAGGGGCAGGAGAAAAAGAGGCAGGGAGAGCAACATCCAGGAATGGAGAACTGGGCATGCAGATGGAGAGAAAACGGAGCTCAGTATGTTATCAAATTTTGTCAAATTCTTGCAGGATGATAGAAATGAGGTTTGGTTTGGTCTTTGAACCAGCTGATGTCTAGAGAACTGGAGCAGGGTGGGTGTTCCACAAACAAGGACCACATAGGTGGTATCCTCTGATTACTAGGTGTTTAGGGCTGACCCTGGTGATGGAGCAAAAGAAATTTACTCTACTGGCAAAGAGACAATTCCAGCCAAACTCTAGCAGACAGATTTAGGAAGAACTCTGAAGAGGGATGAGGGGCATCAAGTTTGATGCAGCCTGTTGACACCTTAGAGGAAAGGTGAAGGACGCACACTGCTGGATCAAGAGGACTTGAGCTTTGCAAGAAGCACCAGAGAAGGGAGGAGGAGAAAACATAGAGGAACATAGGAGTTTTGGCAAAAGGGTGGACTGGGTCCTAGAGATTCATGGAGGAAAGTAGAGGTTGGCTTTGGGAAATCCGTGCCATGGATGATGAAGGGCTTTAGATTACAAAGGTTTTCAGGCATTTACAGATGCCTCCAAATTACCATCTGACCTCAGAGAACACACTGAATCCCTTAGGCACTCTAACATCCTTAAAGACCTCAAACTGCAGCCTAGGATTTACACTGGCATGTAAAATGATCTTCCCTGTGAGGGCTTGAAAGAGCAACTTGGAAGCCTGTGACTGTGGCTCCTGCTTGGCCACTTGCAGAGCACCGGGTGCCTCTGAGCCATGGTGACTTTCTCTGCAGGTCAGTCTAGAGGCAGGTGCATCTACTGTCAGCAGCTCTCCTGCTCACACACCCAGGGAAGTACGCACAGGGAAGCTGGATAAACTTCCCCAAACAGGTCCTCAGGAGAACAGGAATGTCTCTGGCCTACAAAAAGAGGATCCACAAGTCCAAGCCCACTTGTTTTCAGGGGTCTTTAATATAAGTGACTATAACGTACTAGTCCAAGGGAGTTACACATGTTGATGCCACTCAGTAAGGTGAAAGATGGGGCAGATGAAGCACCGTGAAACCAGAAGCAGAGCAGAAATGTGCACAAGTCAATGTCAACCACCAAAAGCTCTCTTCCCATGGAGAAGTATCAGCAGGACCCACATTGGTTTATGTCTGAGGGCTCATGGGGCCCTCAAGCTGTTTCCTCTCTTCCCTCCGGAGCCCAAAACCAATCAGGCCTAGTCTAAAAAGTGTGGTGATACAATGTCCTACACACACCACAGAAAAAAGCCAGAGGACTCTCTAGAGTCCACGTGTTGAGGTCTGGAAATAGTGATGCAGCTGTCAGTGCAGCACTTTCTCTGAACACTCCTGTATTTCATCCACCATTCACCATGGTAGAAGACCAATGCCAAAGCAACCATCCAACCTGGTATTCTATGATTCCATGATCAAACACCTTTTTTTTTTTTTCTCCTATTTTGTGACTTCTGTCTAACTCCCCAGCAGAGATGTGCAGCAAACAAGCAGCTCCCATCAAGAAATCACTGCTCTTCTCTGAGACACAGTGACATAATGATGTCTTCTCTCAGATCCTGGTGTCAGGATCTACCTCCTGATTCTATCCCCACCTCCGACAAAGAGGTCTAGCCTAAGGAAATACACTTAAGCTTCAGGGTGTCTCTGAGATATCATCAGTCTGGAACTTCCCAGTTTGATGGGGAAGTCTCCTCATATTGCAGATGAAAGTTCAGAGGAGTCGGAGTATTTGCCCAAAGCTATTCAGAGAGTCAGGCACTCAGATGCCTTTTGTCTGACACCTGAGACACCACACTAGTACCTTATGAGTCTATTGTGCCCATTCTCCTCCTTAAAAATTGCTCCCCAGTGACTCCTGGCTATGGTAGAGTCAGTTTGTGCAGCCTGAACATCACAGAACTTCAGCAACATGTTCTGCTGGTGGCTGTGGTGCTTTCAGGAACATTGTTTGCTCTTGGTTGCAACATTGCTTTTAGGAGCAACATTCTTATTATTTTCCATCATCCCCTTGAGATTCTGCTGAGTCTTTTGCACTGTCAGGAACCAATTGTGCATTTGGGATGAGCTCAACCATTCAGAGAGAAAAAACAAATTAAATACAGCCTGATTTTCAGGGGTATTATTTTACAAAGCTACAGCCCTTTTTGTTCCCAATCCTCACGTTCCTGGAACAACATATTTCCAAAACATCTCAAAGAACCAACTTTTAAAGCCTTGCCAACCATGCCCGGGCCCAGATTTCCAAAAGCAGCCCACATTTATTGGGTTAAA
The DNA here is from genome assembly GCA_002844005.1 of Limosa lapponica baueri. Lineage (NCBI taxonomy): Eukaryota > Metazoa > Chordata > Aves > Charadriiformes > Scolopacidae > Limosa > Limosa lapponica. Next base: position 128,541 of record KZ506871.1, on the reverse strand, counting down.
TCTTAACAAACAAAATCTTAACAAGCAATATTTATTCTTGCAGCCTCTTGCAAGACCAGTTTTATAGCCATGAATAAGTCTGGGTCATGTCCACATTATAACACTAGCTCAATCATAAAACCTAAACCAACAGATTTAGTAGCTTCAGTGTAAGTAGGACTAAACTGTGCTAAACATAAATAAATGGATTAAAAGGTAGGTGTTGTGCCCTGCTCTAGGTCTGAAGTCTGTTTCTTTTCTGTCTCTTCTGCCTGGAGGTCCTGAGAGGAGACATACTGGTTGCCATAAACACTACTGACTCCAGGGTGTGGAACTTGGGATTATGGCAGGGATCATTAAAGAAGGAACTTTCCTGGTCCCCTGATGAATGCAGAATCGAAAAGTAAATTGCAAACATCCAATCTGTCCCTTATTGTCCAACAAGAAGCAAAAATAAATAAATGATGAGTCACAGCATCTTCCTGTTTATGCTTCTTTAGCTAAGAGGAGGTAGATTTCCATCTGAGCAACTCCACCCCATCTGCATCTATTGTCTTATTTGTCCCAGCTCCCACACTCACTGCTTTTACACTCTCTCACACCCCCTGCAGCATCATGTCTCCTTCCCCATCACTACGTTTGCCGAATGGCTGACCTCACTTCATCACAAAGAAGCTAAACCCCTCAACGGTCCTTGCAAGAGAAGTCTATCCAGGAACAAGGTCTCATCACTGCTGCAGATTCAGTGGACCTGCTTTTGGTGTTTCTGTGTTCTCCAACACTGATCTGCTTATGAGGGCAGACCAGACCTAGCCATATTTTATCTAATTACATCTGTAAATTGTCCTACATCTTTGAATAAGTTAGGATCATGCAAATATCTGAACTACTTGTGACACAGATCTCTGCTCTAGCTCGGTCTAAATGCACACCAAGATGAAGAAAGCAGAAGAAAGGAACTACAAGTGGTCTTGTGAAGGTGAGGACACTTAATCTTCATCTTCCACCACCTATCAGATCCCACAACTTTTTCCTCTGTGGGATTTCTACTGGATCTGACTAAGGACTTCACGCTGGAAGATGCCTGTGTGTCAAAAGAGACATGACTGACAGCTGTCCTCAGGGTGTCAGGTAGAAACTCGCCCCTGAGTTCTGCAGGTTGAAGGAGGCCAGAGCAGAAACGACCAGGTGGACTTTGTTTTTCTCCATATATACCTCAGTTCAAACTGAGCTCTCCTCCACCAGCCTTGCCTTGTACTATTGGATCTCATGTGGCAGTAGCAGAATAAGGACAGCTGGCTCCAAAGAGGGGATTAAAACATGGGTCTCAAAAAAGGGGTAGTCAGCAAACTTGGGGAAATGACCTTAAGAAAAAATAATCTAAATCAATAACACAAGTGCAACAGAGCCTGAGTGCTACCAAAAGACATTATGGATGTGTTTACTCATCACAAGAGATCAATTAGCGCATCGGAAGGCATTACTGCCAATAAACTAATGTGATAATTGACTATATACAAAAGACCAGTGCATTGCAAATGTGATAAAAAGGGTTTGCTTAACCCAGCCATGAAGGTGTTTAAACTAACCCTTTTAGTTTCACAACCAGGACAGGCTCAAACAGAAGGAGAGAGTCAGTTACTGTGTTTCATCTGACAGGTAATAATTTCTTATGATGTGTTGACTTAATTCTCTTGCAATCACATGAACATGCCCTTAATTAAGCACACAAAGGAAAACTGTCATGGTGCGCAGGGGAGAGAGGAAGTACAGTGAGGGATGACAGTGACAGCATCAGACACCGGTTGGTTATCTGGGAATCAGAAAGGAATTGCACAAGAAATGGAAATGCTGTCACACGAGTAATGATGAGCATGATGGAAAGGCCCAGGCAGGCAAGGATAAACTTCTTAGGCTGAAGAACCTGAAAAGGACTAGAAGCCAGTGCGATATGTAGAGGGCTCGATAGAAAAGGTTCTTGAATTACACTGGGGGTAAGTGGAAGATGAAGAAAGGCAGCTCTGCTATTTACAGGAAAAAGAGAACAAACAGCAAGTGATGGAGTGGAAGATGGTATGCCCTGTGCCATGATTCAGATGCAGGAAAATGCTAACTGGAACAAGCTACCAACAACAGAAGATGTTAATAAGGGGTGGGAGAAGAGTCTAGAATAGGAGAAACACAGGTCAAAGCCCAGTGAGCACCATCTAATTAGCCAGGGGTACTTAAGGAAGCAGCTGGAGACACTTCAGACCCATTAGTAATTATCTCTGAGATCTCTTGGTGTTCCCATAGGACTGGTGCAGGGTAAACACAATATCTATCTTTAAAAAGCAGGCTCAGGAGGACACCAGGAACCCCACCTCAGTCAAGCCCCCTTCTGTACCCGGAAAGTTCCCCGCCTGCCCTATTAACTGATCTGTTTGTAAGTGCTGGGAATGTAACGAGGTGATAGATGCAGACAAGAAGGCCTTGTTGAGGAGAAACCACATCAAATCAAACCTGTTTCCTGGCAGATTACTTCATGGTCTGGGAGGAATCAGGACATGAGGTACCACTCTTGGCACTGTCCTGCATGAAATTCTAATACGAAATCAACAGAGGATGGCTGCAGTTCTGGTTAAATAAAAGTCTGTGCTCGGAAACTTTGTTGTGCAAAGCATGCTGTCAAATCTGGGAATGCCTCAAAAGGATGCTCAGAGGGGCCAGCCCTGGGCATCCTTTTGGTCTGTGTTTTAACTGATTCCCAGGCGGAAGAAGAAAAGGCTTACAAGTGAGTCCGGGAGGGCTTTGGAGAACAGACTCAGGTAGAATATAAATTGTTTTAATAAACCAAAATAAAAGGCTGTAGTGCCCAGGAAAAAAAAGAGAAGGGTGGCAATTGTGTGGGTGGTAAGCATAGCAGAGCCAGAATTGGGGCATAGGAAGTAATTATTTTCCTTTTTCCAGTGCTGGTGCAGCTGGAGCTGGAGTCCAGTGTCCAACTGCAGGTACTGTGCCTCTGAAACAGCACAGGCAAGCCAGAGGGAGCCAGGACAGGTCAGCAAGAAGGCTGGAGGTTTCCAACGGAGAGGTTTGGTGTAAGTTGCAACCTACCTGGAGCACAGCTCCCAGCTGCAAGAAGCCCAGCATGAAGAGCCCAAGCATTGCACATGGCAGGGACTTGCAAGCAGGGTTGGGGCACCTACATGAGCCGGGGAGAATGAGGGTCCTGCGGGCATCACCAGGGTGCTGGTGGTGGTATTTGTGCTCTCTGAGCTCCAGCGTGTGCTGGTATCACCGACCCTCTTTCACAAGCCCTCCCCAAGGTTTCATACCAGAGTAGCTGCATTCGCTGGGAGCTTTGCACGCTGCTGCTGAGTTTAGGGGAAAACAGCACTGAGTGTGCAAGGGCTTTGCACGGGAGAAACGTCACCTTTGCCCACATAGACATGGACTTCATGGTTTCCACCAGTCAGTACCCATTTATAGCACAGACCTTTCTGCCAGTGATTGCCCAGAACAAATCCAAGGACATGAGGCCTTGGCTGGAAACCAGAGAGATATACATGTTCACCAGCAGGCATCTAGCGGGGGCTCATGAAAAGCCCATGAGAGCAAGGCAAGGAGGGTAAAGGGAAGAAGCAAAGAGTCACTGTCACCTCGTCCGTCCAGTTCCCTGACTAATGCTCCAGGTGACAGGGTACAGGTGATTCAACTAGGAGGGATGGAAGCAGCACCCCTCTGCTTGAGCTCCCCACAAGGTCCCTGTTCCCCTTGCCACCCCCAGCTTTGCTGAGACACCGGGCACCTAAGGCCAGCCTGCCTCCACACACCCATCCCCTCCCCAACACAGCATCACCTCACCTTGTCCTCAGTCACCCGCGCCAAAGAGACCCTGCCAACTCATGACGCAAGAGCATTATTCATCAGCAGACGGGAGAAAGGGAAGTCAGGTTTTACTTTCACAGGGATTTTTTTTTTTTTTTTAATATGCCATTCCCTCCCCCAGGACATGCCTCCGCAGCTGGCATTGAGTAGGATAAGACAGTACCATCAAGCAAGATTCCCATCTCAATGGGGGCTGAAGGACATTTTCCCAGGCAGGGGATGCTCACCGGTCACATCAGGCTGCTGCTGCAATAGTCTGAAGAGGTTCAAGGAAGGAGACCTACCCAAAGGGTGAGCATGCACCCAAGGAATAGGTTCCTACTGACATTTAGGAGCAAGCCTAGTGTCACCTGCCCCAAACTTGAGCCACATGAGCCAACCCCCCTTCTCCATTGATTTTAGGCAAGCTGCTCCCCCACGCCCCTTGTTGTTGGAACAGAGTCCTTTGGGGACGGGTTCACCTTTCAGAAAAAAACCCTGAGCCGCAACAAGCCACTCAGCACAAAGCAACATGGTTTGCTGTGTCTGCCCATGCTTATTAGATAGAAGCAATTAGAACCTAATGCCAATTATTCCCCAATCTTCCCCCAGTTTGCAGGCAGAGCATGTGGGAGCTATGTATGCAAACTGGGGCACTGCTGGAAGAGGGTTAAAAACCCAGTGCTTGCATATTGGAGGGGAAACCATGCAGAATTCAAGATACTTTCTACCAAGTGGACAAGGAAATCCAGACTACAGTTGGCTTGAGATGTGGTTTAGGAAGCTCTCAATTAATGTCACCTCCCCAGTTGGTGTGTGGCGCTGGAGTGTGTAGTAATTTACACACAAAAGAGCAGATCAAGACATTCACCTGAACTTGATCACAAGCCAGAAAATAACCTTTACATACAATTTATAAACCTGCTGTACATAGCAGGTTATAAACCCAGGGATCCTTTGGTCCAAAAGGCAGGGAAACAATTAATGTCTTCTTATGGGAAGACAACTCCTACACATACAAGACGTCAGATTTAGTGTAGACACAACATCTACATGAGGAAAGCAAGCTTTGCAAGATATTTATGTTTTTCAATGAGCTGTTATTGTGCAAGAAATATTATATGGCTTGTTGGCTGGGAGCAAAGATGTAGGAGGGTGTTATTAGAGCCATTAGAGCCATTAGCTATGTCTGAAAAACATGAGCCTATGTTCTGCTTGAGAAAGATGCTACTTTCAGAAAGATGCTACTTTCAGAAAGGTACTAGTATAAGTACGGGCAAAAGGCACTACAGATTTTGTATGGAAAGTATGTTCTTCTAGAGGCACTTTCAATCCTCCAAATACCTCAAACTGACAGATGGCTGGAAAAGTCTCTACAGACATTGGTTATCTTCTGACACAAGACTCTAACTAGCCTTGGCTATTCCTTAACTGACTGTGATGACAAAACTCTTCGAAGAAGTTTAGTGTGGATTTTTTTTTTTTTTACCTTATACAAACATTCTTGTAATTACCCCTTCATTGCTTTCTTGTGTAAATCCAAGAGGGTTTATGTGGCATATGGCAAACTCCCTAAAAAAACATTCATTAGCATGTTCATCAGCAGAATACAGAGTATTTACGAGAATCAGGAAATTATTTGTCTGGCAGCACCTAGACATCTTGCTTAGAAATTCAGAAAGATCTGAAGGATGTTAGGAAGAAAAGATCATGATATTTTTAAAAAGAAATTAGGTGTCAAGGACTTTTTTTAAGAACTAATATGATTAAAAAGACAGCTTGCATGTTGTAGGACTTTTATACAAATAGTGAAGTTTGTCCACTTTATCTGGAACAAAATCTCCGCTCCTCTAAGAACCTAAAAATTCTAGAACAGCGTCTCACCAAAATCTATTCAGATAATTCCACTACTCAAGAAAAAAGAGAAACAAAAATAGTTTCTGCAAGAATGCAAGAGTCCACAAAGCCATGAGCTGAAAATTTCAACAAGTTAACCCCACAAGGACACTGACTCATTGCCAGGACACGGAAGCAACACAGCTTCAAATTGCTTCAAAACCAGACAAGTAGAAAAGAACTGTATTTTTTTTCTTCTTTGGGTCTTTGGAAAGAAGTGATCATGAAGAAGGCTCTGAACTGAACATGTATCTATCCTCATCCCTCAGCACTCATCACACCCTCTCTGCAAACAACCTCAGCAAGAGCAACAACAGAAATAAAAGAGTTTATCACATAGCACAATTGTCAGACTCAGCAAAGTCTCAGCAAAATGACATATCAGAGACTTCTGTGCTCCGGGTGGGGCAAAGCATCTAAACCACTGCCCACAAATCAGAATGACACCTTTATAGATGTTAATGGATTTTTTTAAACATTCTGGTTAACTCAGTATATCCCTGTTAATCTCACGATTGGGACATGTTTTCCTGGAGATGAAACACAAACAAAATTTCAATGGGAAAGAAAACCAGTAGGATTTGGTGGTGCTTTGGCTAGGTTACAGAGATTTTCTATCTCAAGACAAGTCTTTAGATGACAACTTCTGAATAATAGGATTAGAGGATTTCTTTGATTTCACAGGACTTATTAATAGCAGTTGTGCTTGTCCATTCAACATAAGAGTTTATTCTTGACGTGCCCATAAGGATTCTCCAACAAGGAAATGGTGCTGCTGCCTGTGAAGCCTCTTAGCTACTGATGACACTTGCAGCAGCTCTTCTGCTAATTTGGGCAAAAGGGTGAGCCTGCTTAGATCTGTAATTCCTTCAAGGCCTTTCTGCAAAGGGGCTGCAGCTAGCACGGAACACTGTTTGCTTTCCGCTTACTTGAACAATAAATCAGCCTGCAAAATAACTTCACCTTTGATTATGCTGCCCCGTAAGTCCTGGGCAAAGATATCCGGGAAATCCTCTGGAGTGGAAACCCCCTCTCCACCAAGTGGGATTAAAAGAGAGTCCGTTAAGAAAAATCAAGCAGCACATGTCGGTGCCCCAGGTGGTGTCCACATTGAGGTGAGGTGCATTTTCATCAGTGCCGTGAAGATAATGCGGTGCATGCCAGAGTCATAATGACTGCCCCACTTATAAACTGTGTCCCGACTTACCAAAGTCTTTTAGACACATCAGTCAAGGATTTGAGAGACAAGAAGCTTTTGAAACTGCAAATGAAGTGCAGTGAATGTAACCAGAATAGAGCCAAAATAGCAAAAAAAAAAAAAATAAAAAAAGGCAAGCCCCTGCCCTTGCAATGCAATTACAGAGGTCCTGAATCCACCCATGTGGAGTGAAAGTGTCTCACCTCGCCTGGCTCAGCCTCATTAAATACCCTGTTCTCAAACCACCGTCCAAGACCATCAGCTCTTCCACTTTTTCTCCTACCTCTTAGTGAGGTCCTCTGCAAAAACCTCTCTAAAAAAGTTATGTATACAACAAGGAGTTGACTGGCTGCCAAACATCTCTCCTCGCTAACGCATAGAGATATTGCTGTAAGTAACTGCAGCTTTTCCTTCCTTCAAGCTACAGCAAGTGTTTTCAGAGGAATCGGATCTTTGTCAAACAACAGTAATAGCATCACAGCCAAGGTTCCCGTTCCTGGAATTACCTTTTGTCTTGCTGCTACCAGGTAAAATTCAAGACAGCGCAGTTTAGGGGAGAGGTGGATGATGTTCAGTAAGTTTTATTTGTCATCACTGTGAAAAGTTAGGATCAAATCAGATGCTGTAAAAAAGGATTATCTCTGGCCACTGCATTTAACTCCCAGAACCCATTAATGGCAGTCCTGTGATGCAGAATCACAGAAAAATAGGCCTGGGAAGGTCTGCCTAGCAATTCATCAATACCTGGGGGTGGATTAGTGGATTAGTATTGCTCAATGTACTTTTACTAATCCAGAAAAGGAAGTGAGCAGTTAGGTGACAACTGGATCATTGCTCACTCCCTTCTCAACTGTGTTTATGAATATATTAAATAACAGTGACCATAAATTAACACCAGTTAGTTACACAATCATAGAGAACTGGGATGCAAAGTGACCTTGAGAGAGCCAAGAAGGGGTCAGCCCTATCCTTGTGATTGCGGAGAGATATTTATCTAGCCTGTTCCTTGAGATTCCCGTGCCAGGAATCTCAAGCCTGGCCGGCTGACACATTCCAGCAGCTAGCGATCCTGCTATCCATAAGATTTCACTCCCTCCATCTCCATTGCTACCATGCACTCTCCAAAGTTTCTGCTCCTCTAACTTAGAGAACAGCTTCCTCCTCGTATTTCATGCATTTAGAATTTTATTTTAAATTTTATGCATGTAAAAATTGGCAGTGGGCCTCTTTCAGTCTTCTCTGTGCCACAGCAGTGGTTCGCTGTCTCTCACTTCAGTGTTGGACCCCAAATAAGTTCTCCTGCAAGTGCAGACCTTTTTAGAGATATTGGTAGGGAGCTCTAAAGCATATAGAAACTTGCTTTTCTCAGTCACCTCTTCCAGACCCTGTAAAAATAGACCAAAGGACAATAGACCACAGTCCGAAAAATCACTGCTCTAGACTAAACAACCCCAGTGTCATCAGTTCTTCTCCATGCGTCACGTTTCCTCCAATCACTTCTGCTGCATTCCTCTGGACTGTCTCCCACTGGTACATATCTTTCCTGAAGGGCAGTGCCCAGGGTTGGTTGTATTAATGCTGTGTAGGCACAGTCTGCACTAACAGATTGCTGGAACTGTCTCGTATGTCCCACAAACAATGCTGCTGTTTATACACCCCAGGGATGTTTAACTTTTCCTTTCTTTTTTTCAACACCATGACGCTGTTGACTTACGGTCAGCAGATACTCACTATAACCACCTGCAAAGCCTTTTCTATGCAGCTCCAGCCTACCCAACTGTTTGTCTGCCTCTCCCCTGTTTATATTCCTGCATCTATACCAAAACCTGCGTCATTCTCCTCGAATTGCATTCCTTCTCTCCGGTCAGAGGTAATGAAAATGATGAGCAAAGAGCTGATTGGGCTGGGCACGGTGACCATACAGCGGTCTCTGACCGTGGCAGATGGAACTCCATAATGCCAACTGCAAGGGAAAAAAACATTTGAATTACTCAAAACGTTGCTTAGTTCAGCCTCTCTACAGAGAGACTTGACCACCACAGTAGACAACTCTCTGGCAAAGTCTATTCTATCTGCAGCCAGTCACATTGTTTATTTTTTAATAAAATCTCTGCTTCCGAGTGGGAAATTCTCCCAACACCACCTGATTCCTTGCTAACGGAATGCAATACGCAAGCCAAATAGCACATGCTTCATAACAAGCTGTGCAAAAGAGTGTGTGCTTGCAACGCTTGACACCATGCAGGTCCGGTTATCTTCAAGGAACGAGGAAGTTCAGGCAGGGATTCCCAGAAGCAAAAGAGAAAAGCACAGCTTTCCTAATGCCCGAGCCGTTACCCAGCACAACCCACCTCACAGCAAAATCCTCATCTTGATGCAACAACCCATTTTCGCTTCACATTTCACCCGTGGAGGATAGTGACCCTGTGCCCTCCCTGTAAGTTGGAGCTTCAGCGTCTACCTGGGGCTGCTGGGCCTTGGCTGCTTGGTGGGTGGGGTGGATAAACCAGGAAACCCATCAGAGTCATCCTGGCTTTTCATACATGCTTCAGCGAAGGCTGAAATTCAATGCAAAATAGAGGAAAGAAACAGGAGGACGGATGAAGGGGAAGTCTCAGGAATTTTTCTAGCTTTACCAAAGGACTTAATTCTGGAGACTTTTGACTGAATATTTTTTACTCTGAAATGCCCCATGGACCAGAGTTGTGCGGGATATATCATGCACGGTGTCCTGTGCAGACCGTGCTTGTCGGTGGGACCCGGGCACTCCACCTCCTGTGAAGGCATGAGGACAAGCCAAGGAGATCCATGAAGGATCTGGTAATGCTCATCTCATTATTTTTCCCTTTTTTATTTCTCTTCACACTGAAGAATATTTTAACTGGCGTCAAGCTTCTCAGATAGTTCAGGTCACAGATGAAGACAGAGCAAAGGTCCATCAAATTGTCTGTGTATCTTCTTTGCTTCGTATCAGGATCTCTTCATTGCTACAATCTCCCTTACAAATTGGGCCTGAACTGTCTGAGGAGTGAGTGCTTCAGCGTCCAAAGCCCTACAGCTTTCTCCACTGTATTTTTTCATGCAGGACATTGTTCACACGCCTGACAGTCCCGTCAGCCTCCTCGCTCACACGCAGCCAGGTGTCAGGTTCTCCTGCCTTTGTGAAATACTTCAAATTCAAAGGAATATGAAAGAATATAAAATCACGAGTTATCCCACACACACACAGCTTCTGTAGCATGAAAGAATATTGCACAGGGCCCTGGTGCTCAGTGAGATGGGCAGGGCAGTCCCACCTCACCGGGCTGTGCAAGCCATGCCACACCACGGCCACGCTTGCCACACATCCCTAGCAATCTCAGCAAGAAGAACCTGACTACTCCTTTAACAGGAGGGGAGGAAGGCTGGAGAGGACTGATGGGAATACCGGGGAGGCTCTGAGATGTTGCAGCACCCCATTTGACCACCCCTTGGGACAACTCATGAGCTGGCCACGCAAGGACCAAGCAGTGCCGTTTCTTCAGAGGGCCCCATAGCTATTTTTCTTCCATTTGGCATCTGCATCAGCTGTTTCCAGGCCATTAGCTATTCCGTCAGAGCATGGGTGTGGATGCTTCCACTCCATGAGCACAGATGAGGCCCCATTGATGGATTAACCACCTCAGTGGGCAGCTTGTACGGCAGGCACGATTTGTGCACCCAAGCAGCAGCTGCCAGGAAGAACTGGATTTTAATTTCATGCCGCAGGGGTCATATCCTGAGCTCACAGCCTGAATCACATCCTTGCCTCACATTCCTGACCCACCTTTTAGCACGATCCAGCCCCCTTGGTGAGGAAATGGCGAGGGCTAACTCCAAACACATCACTGAGGCATCAAAGGGGAAAGCCATGCCGGAGACTCCCACTATAAGCAGTGGAAAGTGGGGGCAGCTGAGCCCCCTTTAGACCTGGCCCTCAGGAGGACTAACCTAAGCCCTGCCTTCTTTCTTTTTAAAGAGAATGGAGAGACCTTTTTGGAGATGGACATGGACCAAGAGCCATCGAACCCACAGCTGCTTTTCCATCCATCTAACACTACACCCTCCCAGGCAGCGAGCAGCCCAGAAACAGCAAAGCCCTCCGTGCCCCTCCACTTAGCCTTCTCCCCTGTAACATGAAGCGGGTCTCATCCTTGATTCGGCAAATGCCCTGCAAATAAATTACACAAGAAACCTCCGATTACATAAAGCGCATTGCGCAACGCATTATATAAAACCGGGGTCACGGCCCAATCAACCAGCACCCGGCTCCCTTACATCAAGAAAAATTAATCCGAGGAGCAGCGAGGAAAGGAAAGGAAAGGCAAGTAGGAGGAGGATGCTCTCCTTCTCTTAAGGAGGCGTGTGGCAGGCATGTGGCAAACATGCCCACCCAGTGCACCTCCATCCCCAAGCCGCCAAAGAGGAGCAGCTCCCAGCCAAACCCTACCTTTTGGCTCCAAGCCCACCTGCAGGACACCAGAACTGGCAGGAGGGTTATGTGTCCCACAGAAAACAGACCTATAATCACTACCACCTTGCAATCAACCTCGTCTGGCTCTAATCGGGTTGCCCATGGTGTCTATCCATTGCTGTAACACACCTTGGAGAGGAGAAATGAGAAGTCTCTCTTGAATCCGTTGCTCAAAAAGGCCTTGTTTTCTTTTCTGACACTCTCTGATTTCAAATCAGCAGGAAATAATAGCTCTGAGAAACATCTGAATGCTGACAGTAATAAAGCAAGTGTCACACCAGAAGGTGGAAATCGAAACATGGGAATGCTGTGCTGAGCCTGGTACCAGAGGTGCCCTCCAGACATACAACAGAGGCCAAATGTCCCATTTCTGCACCCAAACATTCAGATTTTCCAGGAGAAGATTTAAGATTCATAGATTTTAGAGTCCAAGAACCCCATTAAATTAGACCCAGAATTTCCAGTCAATCCACGATAGTGAAGGCAGGTGGGACCTGCTCCTTCTCTTGGAAAACCGTTCTCTTGGAGATCCCTGAAGCTACCTGCGGTTTTAGTACAACTCTTTCAATCAGCTTCAACAGGTCCTGGACAGGATTTTGAGCTTGCAACCACTTCAGGGCAGGAAATGTCTGCAAAAGTTTCCACCGAGCCTAGCAGAATTAGATCGAATCAGCAGGGATCTCAGTGAGATTAATTTGTTACTGCTGCTGTTTTTAGCGATAATAGTGTGTATTACAAAGGAAAAGCAATAAATCTACAGGAGAGATACAGTGGAAATAAACAGTGAGGTTTCAGCTGTGCTTTGAAATACCATAGAAAGGCCCAGAGGCAAAGAAATGCTGGGAACCGCTTGGTCCGTTGTGTCAGATCTGCAGAGGAGAAGCTCCTTGTACCAGCGGGGAGACTGAAAGGTGTAAGGAGAGGAGAAATGCCCTCTCTGAGGGCTGGTTTTGCTGCTGGGCTGGGCTTCTGAACGGAAGGTGCCATTCTGAAAAGTGAGTGCAGAGAAGTTCTCACTGGATGTTTCTGAGCCTTGGAGGGAGGCAGTTTCTAGTATCTCTTTGCAGGAGAATGATGGTAAGAGAATCCAAGAGGATCTGGGATTTTGTGCACTGGCACAATTTCCCTTCGGTCGCAGAAGCACCAGCTGTCAACATGGGGACACAGAGATGGGCCAAATGGATGACACTCAGATGGAGGGGTGTTCTACCTCTCTGGCACATCCCAACACAGCTGGCAGCAGATTTAGGGAAAAAAAAACCACAACAAAACAAAACAAACAAACAAACAAAAAAAAAAACCACCAACCGAAATCTTGCTCTGTGTAATAAAGCCAAAAGGGAAATTGTGAAAGGTGGAAAGGGAGCCAGAGCACCATTCCCTGTAACCAGCCCTGCCTGAGGAGGGAGTTCCTGCCATGTGTCCTGCAGAAATGAACAAGTCAAGGAGAAGTTACCACAGGCATGAAGGGGCACACGAGTGTGCACAGGCAGAGCAGGGAGAGAGCTTCCCTCCTCAGGTGATGGGAATAGGGAGGATAACTCAGGAGACCTATTTTACAGCCAAGGTCTCCATAGGTCAGGTCAAACAGGTCCTCAGGAGTGGACAGAAAAGATCGACATGCCGAAGCCTGACTGTGGCACCAGGAGAAATTCATACTTCTGGAACCTGCCTGAGCTTGGTGGCTGCTGCAACAGCAATTGGGTTTGGGTTGGGGGGCAGAGGCAAAGGTGTTGCTCTTACTTACTTCTTCCACCCACCCTCCTTGTCTTCCAAAAATGGTGTTATCTACGGTTTATTGAGTACACAAAGGCTTTTCTGTGCCAAGGTTAGTTCGCTGAGTCACTAGATGGAAAGCAAACCTGTGCCACCAGGGAGATAACACATGTAATGCAAGAGCAAGAGGGCTCTTGCACAAGGCACTGGGTTCCCGACGATGACTGGCCCCACGCCTGGCAGAAAGCTGCAGGCTTTTACACTCCAAGTAAAATTCCCCGGGCAGAGATTAGATGCAAACCCGTGGGATGCTCGGGCTGGCTTCGCCTCCTGCTCGTCCGGTCGGGAAACTGGTTCTGCAGCGCGACCAGGGAAACCTGGCCCTGGCGGCGCCTGCACCAAATCCTCCCTTTATGCCAAACAGCATTGAAGAGGTGCTTCCACTCATGCTTTCCCCAAAAAGAATGATTTACCACCCACACCTCTGTCTCACACTAACGCTGCATTCAGGAGCTCCCTGGCTGTTACCAACACAAACAGACCTTGCACTGCCACTGGCGCAAGAGGAGATAATCGCAGGGTCATGCTATTCTTATTAAGATCAGGCTTTGAAGCTCTTACTAACACAAAGCTCCCATCAAAGTCAAACAAAAGACGATAGAATTTGACAAAATGGTCTCACAGTTGGTCCCGGCAAACCTCAGTGACAGCCCGGGTAACCCAGAATCCTGTTTGATACTCAGGCTGGTGCCTCACGGGGCTTTTGTCACACGATTGCTCAGATGCACAAGGGAGGTGATAACCTCCAGCTACAGAGGAGCCCTCCATGGGCCATGGCAGAGGCAACGCAGACCAGCACAAGCCTTCCTGCACCAGGGATCTCGTGGGTCAGGGAACCAATGACATGAATACACTTTGCACCAAAAACTCAGAGGAGAACACTGAAAGCTTTGAGAGTCAAACCATGCACCAAAGCCAAGCAAAGAAAATTACTAATGGCACGTACCTGGCCAAGCAATGACTATGTTGGTGCAACACAGGCAGTGCACGAGAAGGACAAGAGGAAATGGCCTCAAGTTGTGCCAGGGGAGGTTCAGGTTGGATACTAGGAAAAATTTCTTCACTGAAAGGGTTATCAGGCATTGGAATGGGCTGCCCAGGGAAGTGGTTGAGGCACCATCCCTGGAGATATTCAAAAGACGAATTGACGTGGTGCTAGGGAATATGGTTTAGTGTTGGTGTGTGGGTGTTTGGGGTTTTTTTTGGGTTGTTTTTTTTTTTTATGGTTGGACTAGACAATCTTAAAGGTCCCTTCCAACCTAGATGATTCTATGATTCTAAGGGTTCCTGGCAAGGCAGTGGCTCACCAGTCCATCTCCCAAGGCTTTGTCAAGCCTCAGCTATAATGCAGAGGAGTCAGGGCTGACCTCCTTCACCCAGTGGTGTTCACCCGACAGTCAAAGGAATCCATACTCAAATCCCTTCTCTCCCTGAAGAAATCAGACACAAAACTGAAGAGATCAGCCCCCATGCTAATGGCCACCCTGACTGTTGGGTAGCCGTAGGTGAGATTCCCACATGCCTCCTTTGGAAAGCTTTCCCACTTCCCACGAAATAATCCAAAAGAGCAAGTGCACTTCCATCAGAAAGGGCATGGCAGAGGGCCTTCAGCAGGAGAGCTGGTGAGAACCCTTCACCTCAGTGCCCTCTCAAGTCCACTTGAGCTTTCATGAGAGACTTGGGTTCAGGTCTGTGCTGTGGGGGGGGAGCTGGACCTGGCCCTCCTGCAATCACAGGATGAGATAGAAAGGTAAAAATAGGAAAGCAGCCAGGGAAGGAAAGGAAGCTACCTGTAGGAGAGGACAGGCCAAGACTACATACCCTCCCCTGCCCAGAATTAAGGAGGGGCGGAAATGGTGGCTATTTGGCTTATACACGTCCATTCTCAGACTGGAGCATTTGGGGAATGCCCCCAGCTGTATAGAGGCCAGGGCAGTTAACATGATTTTTCCTAGATGACAAAGGCCACTGGGGTTAGACGTGTCCCTGTCCCACAGCAGTCCCCTTCCCCTGGTGTCCTGGGGGAGCCTCGCACAGGCTCTCCATGCCTCGGTTGAAAATGGCCATGCCGGATCTGCTGCACCTTAGGCTGTGCAGAGAGGGTCACGGGGCAGAAGACCGCAGGGCGCAGGTGTAGCAACACCCGAGTCACCCACAGCCCAGTGCAGAAAAGCCCTGGCTGCTGCTGCGGGGTCACTAAAGCACCCACTGGAGTCAGGGTGATTGAAGGGGAGCTCTTAGAGAGCAGAGGCAGACGCGTGTTGCATGTCCACCATCACCCTCTGCATGGGACCAGCTGCCCCTCAGAAGCCCCCACCGCAGTGTCTGCCCCCTCCCCAGGCTCTAGTAGAGCCAAGAGCATGTTTCTTTATCACCTTGTTTCTGGGGTCCAGTGCCTGGCTAAGGAATGGCAATGGAAAGTGATATATGTATATATATTGGGAGGCAGGTCACAGTGACATTCACAGTGACAGGTACCATTTGACTTAATTATATGGACATAATTTTATACTTCTTGCTACAATAAAACATTTGTCAGCATTTTGCTGGCATATTTATTAGTTACCACAAAAGTGAAGGCATTTTGAGGCCTCTGATCTATGTGCACAAGGTCAGGTATGGTGTAAAGCCATGATGGAAATGGTCCGCACCATGTGAAGGGAAGGTTCCCAAGGAATTTGCACCAGGCAAGAGCTTGGCTGCCTGGTCCAACTCAGCCAGTAGAGCTCTGGATTTAGCACCCCTCCTGCTGCTCAAAAACTGTGTCTCATAGAGGATCCATTGCCAGGCAGACACTCTTTGCCAAAAAGGTTGCATGTCTGGTTTTGATCAGAGCAGAAGCAGCAGCCTTCACCACGGAGCCCAGGCAAGGAGCGCTGCTGAGCCAACCTGGTGATGCCCTGCACGTGGCATAAGACAAGCAGGGAAGGCTCTCACTGAATTTCACTGAATTTTTTTTAGAGTTGGAAGGGACCATATAGATCATCTAGTCCAACTCTCCTTGCACCGCTGCTCTTGCTGCTTTCCTGCTAGGGCACAGGAGAAACACCTGCGTGGCCCCGGGGGCAGGGGGAGGCAGGCTGTCAGGCAGCTCAGCAAGCGGGTCTCTTCCTTGTCAACTATTTCAACATTTTTCCTTTTTCAACCTATTGTTTATCTGCTGCTAGAACTTTGGGGTGCCAATTGCTGCCCCAGCCGCCTCATCCTCTTCCTCTCTACAGCCTCTTGGGTCAGGGCTAATGAAGTGTAACAAGGCAAGGGAAGCTGACGTCTTCTCGGAGGCATCAGGCACAGGCAGCCAGGGGCAGAGTAGACAGGTCACGGATGTAACGTGGGAGCGCTCACCTCCCGTTCCTCAGGTCAACCAGGCCCTCCTTGCACCTTCAACCGTTGCCGTGCGCTCTCCTACCTCTGCATGTGGGGGTTGGCTCTTTCTCACATTGAGGTCAGTGATAAAAGCGGGGAATAAATAAATAAAGTAACTTGAGAAAGATCAGCTCATCAGACCAAGTGCAAACACTACCCAGTCATCCAGGGAGCGTCTTCCAACATGCAAACGGGAACTGATAGAGCTCCTTTTCCAAGGGCTGAGCCTACTCAGAACTGGCAAATTCCCTCGGCCAAAACCACCTCCTGCGTATCTGGGTGCAAGCACTGCTATCTACCACTGCATCATGCTCAGCCCAGATCTCTCATGGGCCGTGGGCAATTCTCAAATTAGAGAGAACAGAAGCACCAACAGTGGCAGATCTGCTGTCCTCGTTAGTCCAGCATGTCAGGGAGCATTTCAGGATTAAAGTGGGGGGGGGCGGAACATGCATTTTTATCTTCTCACATTCTTGCATATGGAAGGGAAGGGCTGAATCCCTGTCATGAGCTCTGCCTAGCAGAACAAGCCCAGCTGCAGGACCACTGTGTGGATCTCACACTACAGCCCACCAACACATTGACTTCAGAACATCTCTTGGGGTTCATATACCACAAAAGGGCTCCGTTCTTGGCAATGACAACTATGATGGTAGAAAAATAGCCTCACTAAGGAGTCAGGGTTCTCAAGGCACTGTAACTCTCTTCACAACTAGTCTTACCTAATCTTTTTTTTACCCTGGGGAAGCTGAGCCGTGGGAAGCCACCTGAACCCCCTCATAGGAAGTGCTGCAATGGGGTGGGTGCCCAGCAAAGCAGGTGGTCTCACACCTCACTTCCACTGCACAGGTCATTGCTGAAGGAAGGGACATCATGGAATGACTCAAGGGGAGGTAATGAGGCAACACAGCAGCAGGATGAAGCAACAACATGGGCAGCAGGTCAGATTCCTTAGCCCAGGCTAGGACACACAGCTGTGTCCCATTCCTGGCGTTATTGCTGCTGACCCCTGTGGAGCAAACATTGACATCCAGAGATCTGCAAGGCAGATGGACTGCAATGATCAAGGCTGACCGGTGGCATCACCCAGGCCAAATAGCTCCACACCCAGCAATTCCCACTCCAAGGCTGTCCATCCTGCTTGGTGGAAGGGGTCTTGCTTTCAGAACCAGTCCAGATCTTCGCTGAAAGGCTGTGCCACCCAGTGCACTGCTGGGCAGGGACACCTCACGCAAGCTTTGCTTGATGAAGGATGGTGGTAGGAAGAAGTTACCAGGTAGCACAGGCAGGGCAGCCAGATAACAGTGGCCAGTCCAGCTTGTCCAACGCATGCTGGGGTACCTCCTCTCAGCCCCACAGAGCGTCCCCTACCCCCAGCACTGTCCCCAGCATGCATGAGGTGCTCAGGGCAGGGGAAGAGCAAAGGAGCAGTGGGATGGTGCGACTGCTCAGCTTGCTTACAAGGGGCCTGGGTGAATCAAACCTGCTGAGGGTAGAAAATGGGCTTGGCCTTAAAAGTGTAAAGCAATTATTTATTGGTCAACACCCCCACACAAAAGATAGCTGGACTTCATGAGCTCCTTGGCTACACATTAGCATGCTCACCACCTTGAGAAGGTGACCAAAGAACCTTTGCTGGCCAGGAACTGTCTGGTCTTCAAAGCTTTTAGGGACAGCCCCACCATGGTGCTCAACACACCTCCTGACTCCCTGCATTTTTTCCTTTGGGATTTTTTACCTTTCCCTGCTGCTGCCATCTCGATTATCCCACCTCTGTCTGTGGTCTTATTTTCCCAGAGTGGCCACTTCCCCAGCACGCAGCCA
>KZ506871.1:66556-106680 GCA_002844005.1 Limosa lapponica baueri | reverse complement strand
GCTTTTGTCGAGGGCTGAGATGAGGTCCATGTCCACGGCAGGGGAAAGAGCAGGCCCTGCAAGCCCATCTCGTTGTGAGCCAGCACAAGTGAGAAAGGGAGCTATCTCTCCTGCTTCGGGCAACAGGCAGGAGGGGGACAGGCTCCCCCCATTTTTGAGGTAACTCCAGGACTATGATGTACCACCCCATCCCTGCCCTGGACCCCACGCTCCCCCTGACGCTCCCTCCTCGGCTGCCGCTCACACCCTCCGTGTCTCATCCCACCTCCCTGCAACCGTCGGTGCTGCAGGGCAGGGAAAGTATCTCATTGCATCTTTGTGATCTGCTGCAGCAGATCACTGGCGCTAAATGAACTGTAGTTCCTGATGAAAAACATCAACGGTCACGGGGCAGGAGCTGCAAGTGTTACTCACCCGGGGAATTTCTCTCAGCTGTGTCAAAAGGGGCCGGGGGCAGGAGCTGCAGGGATGGAGCCTCAGAGACCTCATTCTTCGCTACCAGCTGAGGATGAAGTGGCACAGGCCACCGGTTTCCCAGCCACCTGTGCCAGGGAATGGTACGTGGTTCCCCAACACCTTGCCATCACCCAACAGCTACCCAGAGACCCCCCCAAAAAAGTGAAGGAAAGATGCTGGCATACCTGTATAAAGTATAGGGCAGGTATTGCCCTGTGTCCATGCAAGGGAGAGACATGGAAGTCTATTTTGAATGGCACAGGGGAAAGCAAAGGTCCCTGGGATGGGATGGCAGGGGAAGAAGGGATGAGGTCCTGGTGCCCCAGCCACAGGACTACCCTTCTGTGGCCCCAGGCTGAACTGGGAGGGAGCCTGGGATTCGGTTACCCATTATTCCACCTGGCTGAGCCTTTAGCAAAGCTAATCCCCTCTGACAAGACCTAACAGCAAGAGCTGGCTTGGCCCTGCGCTGTAGGACACCCCTCACACCACGCAGTCCTGCCCTGCGAGCCCTGATCCCACTGGATTGAGGACAGCCAGAGCCACCTGCCCCCTCCTCTCTGTCTTTGGTCTGGGGGCTTCTCCAGGCTGGGGTCTGCTGTTTCCTGGTGTCACTAGGGAGCTGGCTGCCCACCAGCAACAAGACACCCCTCATTGCTCGCCCTGTAACACCACCAGGGTCTCCAAGCGTGCAGAAGGACATGGTTGCCCCATGGCAGCCTCTCCAGCCCGTGACCACGGTTTCACCGTGTGTTAACACAAGGCAAGTCAGCCTCCAGCGAAACCAAGCTCGGCCACCACGTGTTTTGGCAGCAACAAGCCAGCAAGCTACAAACCCACAGCCCAGTGGAGGTGTTGCTGCAGTTGTCCTCCCAAATACTGCAATCCTCAAGGTTTTAATATGCACAGAAACAACAGGAGAGTTAGCCAAATGGGAGAGACTTCAGTGAATAAATCAACACCCTCCCAGGCTCCTTTGCTGGCACTGTCCTCAGCCTTTCCAGGCACATCCAGAAGCAACGTGAACAGGAACAGTCTGTCTGGTACTTTGGGAAGCACAGGAGCCACCAGCACAAGGCACAAGCCAGCTCGCAGCCAACACAAGCCCTCGTCACCTTCGTTAGTGACTGCAAAGGAAGCCCTCAGGAGCAGATTCCCCTTCTCTCGCTCTCCGGTGGGAAGAGGCAGTGAGTTTGCTGAGCCTGGTCATGATGCTCAGCTGGAAAGTGGAGGAAAGGGGGAGATGCATCCCCGGTTCTTTCCCCTGCAAGCGCCCACCACAGCATCACCAGCCACGCAGCACCTCCCCACCATGCTCATGGCTGATGCTTATTCTTCTCCCGGTGGCTGCTGAGCCTTTAGCACCTGGGTTTGGTGCAAAGACTTCACGGCACCAGAGGCTGCACCTCTGCGCTGGTTCATATGGTGTAAGCCCCCTGCAGTTTCCTCCTGCTCCCCCAGCAGGCCCTGGGGTGCCAGCAACCAGCATCGCTTCCCCCACTGCCAAACCGCCCTTTCTTTCCCAGCCCCAGATACTTTCCAGACCACATTTCTCCCATTTTTCAATTCCCCCACCCCACCTTTTGATTTTCCCTTCCCTGTGGTGCACCCTGCACTTGCCAAGTGCCACCCTCACCCCTTGAGCAGCATCGCTCTGCTTTCCTGGGGAGACCACGCACATCAAAAGCTGCCGCTTCGCTACCGGTGGTTCCTGAAAGCTGCTGTCTTGGCCAGGAAAAAAGACTTCAGGTCCAGAGTGTTCTCCTGATAACAGAAATCCTGGCAAACAAGCCAGGCCCCAGCCAAGGAGCACAGTTACTGTGGGAACAGCAAACTAGGGGAGGATATTCCCTTGCTGTGCCAAAACCCAGGCAACTGCTCCTTCCCCAGCCAGCCATGGAAATTTAGGCTAAGAGTTTTAAAAAAACGACTGGTGACTGCAGGGGCCCAAGCAAAATGCTCTCTACAAGTGCCTTTATTTCCAGAAGACACATGCTTCTTGCCTTCAGGCGATCAGCCTGAAGTCAGCCAGCCACAGAGAACCCAAACCACCTCTGAAAAGATCTCAGCAACTGTGACGAGCAAGGGCTGAACAATTCAACGGGCAGGAAAACCCCACAGCACTCAACCTGCTCTGATCACCCCATCACCCCAGTTCTGTTTCATCAACTTGCTTCCCCAGCTGCCCTTCATAAATCTTGTGATTGCCACTCAAAGCTGTCAAGGGGAAGCCGGCGTCTGGTGGCAGAAGAAAGGCTCCATCCATCACCTCTTCTCTTGGGCCAGCACCAGCTGCCTCCCAACAACCACTATTTCAGAGAGCATCCTTGCAAAGCATGAGCTGATCCTTTTAGGAAAAAGCTGCCCAAAGGGTGGCTGAGGCAAAGACCCAGGAAGACACACCAGCTTTGGGAGAGGTCTACTAGAAAGCGGATACCACTGAGCCCTGTCTTGGCTGACCCCATCCATCCACTAAGCCTATCAACATCACTCCAGCCCAGCCTTGCACTTGGAAACACCTCCCCGTTTGTGCTCGCCCCCATTTCACGGGAGACTCACTGTAAAGAGCTTCAAAGAAGCTTGAAAGACAGCTTTGCAAAATCAAGACAGTAGCAGTGGCAACATGTCAAAGCCCATTGCTGTCACCCCAGCTCCAGCACTTTCCTCCCTTTCCCCTTGCGACACGACAAGGCACGGGCTCTCCAGGGCAGCTCTGTGTTTGTACAGCTCTCGTTTACGGACGGGACCTCAGCTAAGCAAACACCTGCAAGCCAGTGCCCACTCACTGCTCTGGAAGTGGAAACCCAGGCCCTACCCCAGCTTTCACAATAGGAATTACTCACAGCAGACAAGCAGGAGTAGTAAATAGGGCAAGAGGAGATAAAGTTGCAACGGAGGCCTCACTTGTCCTCTCTCATGTACCTGAGACCTCCCTTTTCTTTGGATCCTGCCTTTCCAGGCCACAGGGACCCTCTGCTCCTGAGGGAGAGGTGCTTTGCACTTTGCTTTAGGTACCAACCATTGCTCAAGTCAGCACCAACACCCACTCCCAAAAAGCACCTCCAGGCTTTCCAGCTAAATTTCAAGATGATTTTATCCACCCACATTGGCCACAGGGGTCTGACTTTAGCAGATGATAAAACATGACCCAGAACATTTGCAATGTCTGACCGTACAAACAAGAGCTCCATAATGGCTCAAAGGTACCTTTATATATTTGGATACTGGGAGATTTGGGGCACAGAGGAGTTACTCGTCCTCTGAAAGAGGAGGCACGAGCCCATGGATCAACCACAGCTTTGGCAACATGAAGAGCACTGCAAGCACAGCTGGGATAATGCGTTACTTGGGTAACTTTTGCTGACACAGATGAAACCCCCCCAGCTGATGTAAGCTGGGTCAGCAGCAGTCAGCTTTGCCAGTCTTCAGTGCATTTATTTCAAGGCCTTTGCTGAGATACCAGTACCTGTCACCAGATCAGACTTCTACCCCAGCAAACATCTGCAGCACAGGCCTGACCTAGGCTCACATCTGGCTGCTGAGCACAGTGGCGTTGCCTTGTGAAAGACGAGCAGGTTGGTACTTGTACGAGGGCTTGGTTACGAGTGAGTTCATTTATCATCAGTTAACTTGGCAACGTTATTTTTGCAGAAGGCTAGCCTGCTCGCCTCCTGGCCCTCTGCTGCCTGCTGCAAACAGCGGGCAGTGTTTTACCCAAGGATGGAGGAGCAGAGAGGAGATCCAGTAGACAGCAGATTGAAGCTACGCATAGTTTTACGCCTTTTTAAAGGCAAAAGGGAAAAAGAGCAGCAATACGATACCTGACAGCGCAACAGAAGCCGATAAAAGCAGATGTGCTTCAGAGCTACCCCTACAGGGTGTATCCTTCACATACCTCACAAGATACCCCACCATGGCAGGTGGGCTGGGGAGGACAAGGCAGGGGGGACTACGGCACTGCTCAGCAGCAAAAGCAGAGACCGCTTCCCCATAACTATTGCCAGGCAGAGAGAGGCTCTGTCCTGTGGCATCCCTGGGGACAGGGGAGCAGAACACATTCTGTCCGCCTGGTGCAGCAGCAGGGCTGGAAGAGCTCTGTTCCCCGGCGAGCTAATGCAGGCTTCGGCACACACCTCTGCCCTAGGGTAAAGCATGGATATACGCAGCGAGCAGAGCACCCCGGCCCAAAAACACTTACATCTGCAACATACAGCAAGGGGAGAAGCGAGGGCAGGACGGGCGTGGAGCAAACAAGCAACCGGTGAGGCAACTCGAGTGTTGTCCAACCATTGTGCGGGCAAATTTACAGGATCCCAATGTCAACCTGCAGTGAGGGTAGATAGGCACGAAAAGCAGGAACAATCTGACTACTGAGGAAAATTACAGCCATCGCTGAAGGCAGAATGGGCGATTCCAACATCTGAAGGATGATAAAACAGACAAAGAGAAGCTTAAAAAGTAGTCCTTAATTAACTACTTCTGAAACCTGTCGAAATCACTGCCTGCATCTTGTTTGCTAATGGGCCTGTCATCAGCTTCTTAGGCTGTGGGGGTCACGGTAGCAACAGAAAGTGCTGCTTTGTTCTCAGGTTTAATATCTCTTTTGCCCACTAAGTGCTTTTGGTGTTTTCATTTTAGGTGTACTCAAAGAGCTCTTGCAAGCAAAGGATGGGCAAAGGGTTTTACCTACAGTCTCCCTCAGCCACCGGCACAGGGAAGAGAGAAAATTGTTTCTTGTGATTTTAATACAGCGGACAGACCCACAGCCCAAAACCAGGGATGCTGCCCATATGTATCTATCCCATAGCATACACCGCGCCTCCAAACTCCAGGTGAACGAGCACCAGGTAGGCAGTATCTCAGCCCGGTGCTGCATCTCCACCACAGCCCGTGGTGGAGGATGCTTCAGAGAAAACATTTGAAAACCAAGTCACGAATCTCCTCCACAAAACCTCGGACCCACTTCCAAAGGGGGGAGAGGCTGGTAGGTCTTGAAGCAACAGATTTCACATCCCATCTGAAATGCTCCTCACAAAGCAAGAACTGTCTACAGTTATCAAACTGCCTGAACACCCACTTGGCATCCCAAGCTTGATCTATTTTTGGTTTCTGCAATATCTGCTGTCACCAACTCTGTTTTATTTACCCTGTATGTGATTCACACGTGCTTTGGTGTTGGAACATGCGTGCTGCCTCCATCAGAACAGGGGATGGAACTAGTGCATTTTCTCCCTCTTATTTCTCTCTTTCCCCATCGGGAGTCCCATGATCATTTCAGACAAGAGAAATACTACAGAATAGCTGAGGTTGGAAGGCACCTCTAGAGATTGTCTAATCCAAGTCCCTGCTCAGTGCAGGGTCACCAACACACAGCTGCCCAGGACCAATGCTGAACTGAGGGCAGTAACTTGGTCATTTTTGAACGGCTCAGTATTTCTTTGGTTTTGCACTAGAGTAACAGCAGCTGCTAAGAACTCTCTAACTAGGACACTGCCTTCCCAATGCACACCTCAGCCAGAATTTTCAGGCCTTGACCTTTTCACACGAACACAGCTCTGTTTCCTACAATGAACAGGAACACTTTCAAAAACTTTATCCCATCTTTATATTTTCTTCAAAATAAAAAGACATTTGTATTCTTGAAAACAAAAACAGATCCCTTCGCTTTTCTGAACAAGGCACATAAAGATAAATAGAGTAAAACACACAGTTCCGGGATTTAAAAAGCTGAAAGCCCTTCCTAGGACTGATTTATGAAAAGGAACAGGCCCAGAGTGAACGAACTCTACTTCAGGACAGGTCCCTCTGACACCTCTCAGCAGCCTCAGATAGTCCATTTCTCTGTACGGGCTTCCACGCTTTTGACCAGGCCTTCTCCCAAAATCTCAAAGTCCTCCAGAATTGCCTCCACATTGGGAACGCAGACCAGCTCGTTGTTCAGAGTTGTCACCATCCTTCCTTTCACATTGGAGACCTGTAGGACACACACAAACATTGCACAAAAGTGCACCCGCTCAGAGGTGCTTCACAACCTCCGCAAGCCCCACACAAGAGAAGTAAATTGCTCTCCTGCCTTGTCACACCCAATCCCTGCCACACCACTACACACAATTTTGTAAGCTTCACTTCTCAGCACCATCATTGCTTGTTATTAGAGCAAGAGTGGCCCTTCCAGCTCCTTTTAGGGTTTACCCTGGAGCTGCAGTCCAAAAACCGCAAGGGAGGAAGAGAAGCAATGGCCATGGGCATGGTTGAGATGGGAAAAGAGTGTACAGGTGCATGGCTCAGGAGCCTGTATGAGCAGAGAAGACAGGGTATGCAAAAAGGATCAAACCATGACCCCGAATAAAAGCTCCCTGTGCTCTGCTTTGTTATTGGGTACAAAACCTCAAGTGGGAAGAGATCTTTGGCTCCACCAAGGTACAAAAAAAAAAAACAAAAACCAAACCCTCATGTTTAAATCAAGCCACACATAGCTCAGATGCAAGGACATCCTCCTCTCATTTCACATTTGTGAATAACCGGGTTTCACAACTGCAGCTAGGCTGAATGTCCAATGCCTTCTGGCCATGAAGAGAGGGAAGATAAATCACCCAGAGACAGACAGCAGGAGCCTGGGCTGCCAACTCTGAGCCATGAGTCACTGGTTTCTTTGCGTCTCTCCTTCATAGAAAGCAGCATGAATCACTCCAGCGTGCCTCACACCTAGCTTAACCACCCTTCAGAGTTTGCCAGCCCACACAGTGTAGCTGGAAAATATCTCCGTACATCGAACAGGACTTGGCAATGGGAACCTAGGCTTCCTACCCCAGCACCTTGCAGGTTGGACATTTCTGGGGAACACGACCAAAGCCATGAGAATAGGACAGCCTGCTGGACACACCAAATGTATTTGGCAAATGAGGCGTCACCCATCTCCCAGGAGGGGACCAGGGAAGAGCACCTGGGACAGAGCACTCTGCTCTGACCCATGACCATGGTGCTGGGGCTTGTCCAGGGACACATGTTCCTTTCTTAGCTTTGCTGATGACTGGGGGCACTGTGGCCACAGCCCTGTCTTGGTTTCACCCTTTCCAAGAAGGGACACATGTATGAGCTCCATTTCTCAAAGGCCTTTGGAGCTGATAGGAGTTACACAAAACAATTACAATGCAGAAATAAAAAAGCTCTCCAAGCTTTCAGGGCATAAAGGTAATATGAAGCTTAAAGTAGAGTCAAAAACTCACCTTAAAAGGCTGAGGCTGGAAGCTCAAAGGTTTCCACAAAACTGCAATCACTTCCCCACCATGCTTGTCATAGAAGAACAAGGCAAGATCACTGAAGGCATCCTAGGAAAGAAAACAAACAGAGGTTGTGCCAGACATCCCAGAGCCAGAGCCCATCCCTGATTCAGTCTCCTTATGCTTTCACACACAGTAGCTCCACACCAGCCAGGACCAAAGCTGCAACTCTTCTACTGGATACCCAACAAGGAAAGCAACTGGCAGCCCATGGACAAGTCTTAGGTGCCTCCTGCTGCCTCTTCTCCAGCAGTCTTGATGGATACAGTGCACTGCCTGCAAGTTTTGCATGCAGACCTCATTGCTCACTACCACTTGCTGTCCCAGAAAGCAGAAACATGATCCACCACCTCCCACTGGCCTGGAAGAGCACCGAGAAATCAACTTCCATCTTTAGGACATTGGACCCCTTGGGTGACAACCCATTGAGTGTTCCTCAACACGGTCCCCCAACAGCTGGATCTGGCACTACCAAGCTGTCCTATCCCAGCGCCCAACAGCCATGTTCAAACTTCACAGTGCCTCGGACAGCAATACGTTTCATTACATGGCAGCAAAGATCAACATCTCAAGCTCTGCAATCTGTGCAACAAAGGTGTCAAAGCTCCTTCTTCCCCCCAGGACAAACCCCATGTGTACTATCAGCACACAGTGTCCCAAAAGGAAACAACAGCAGCAATTTTAAGTAACACAAAGTCCTGTGAGGTGCAAAGAGATGGAATGGTCAATGGAGGCACTGCAGGAATCTGCTCTCCTTGCCCCTGAGTTTCAGCAGCTGTGTCAATGAGCAGCTCCTTCAGTAGTGCTGGGCAGAAGAGCTCAAAAAGAGATCTTGCATAAAGAGATGACTAAAGGCCACAGTCTGGTTTCCCCCAGGCCCACGCAAGCTGGATTCCCAGCTCTGCAAGAAGGCAGGGGATGACCACTGCTGGAGAAGTAAACAATGCTGGGTGTAAGCAACTTTTCAAACCCAGAAGTCTGGCCCTACAGCTCAGCACCCAACACACAGGTACCTGGAGATATGCACCCTGAGCGCAGCTGACCCAAGACATCCAAGAAGCTGCTCCTTGACTTGTTTATCTTGGTGGAAATTAACATCAGGCCTCAGTACAAGTTTACCAGGCAGGCCAGACAGCCCCCCAGCATCAGTACAGAACAAGTTTCTGCACATGGCCTCACCAGCTTTGGAGCTACCTACTGCAATAAATACAGACACTCTGCTCCCTCTTCTTTCTTCTTCTCCATCCCCTTAATTTCTAGCCACAACTCACCCATGCTCTTACAAAGAGAGATCTCTGCTGGCATCATTGTCTCATAAGTTTTCATGAGGATGTGCACAAAAAATAATCAACATCAAAGGCAAGCTTGGAAGGGGTCTTGTATGGACATACCAAGATTGCAGTAGGAGGAGAAAAATGTGGATTGAGTTGGTATTACCAGTGATCCCAAAGGGTGGGGTGGCATTTTAAGAGTAAAGACCTGATAAGTAGGGAGGGGTGGAGTTGTCTGGAACCTTCAGAGCCAGATTTATGAGTTCAGACTTGAAATATCACAAACAGAGGGCAACACGATTAGGCCATCAAGCTGGGAAGATCCTGAGACCTGCCAGCTCATCCCACTTCATGGGATCTTCATGGGGCAAGGCTGGTCAAGGCATTATTCTCAACAAACTGGCTAGAAAAACCACTGTCTAAAAATACATTGAGAAAGAGGCAACCCGCCCTGGCATTTCTCAGCTGAGAGCGACGGGTTACGCTCAGAGCCCAGTCAACAGGGAAGACTCCTCCTCTTGCCGAAAGGCAAACAGTAGGAGGGACGGAAAGCTCAACAAAGGGCACGCTGACCGCCAACGTGCAGCTTTCCGAACCAGAGGGGAGCAGAACATGTGAGAACCTGAAAAAGCCCCACTACTCTAGAGGGTGGGGTCGAGTGCCCCGCGATGCTCCCTAAGAGAAAGATATTTTTTACAGGCATGTCTTGCTGGACAGGAGCCAGGAGCACTTGCAGGAAAGGAGCTCTCCCAGGCTCAGCTCATTTCCCAAGAAAACCACTGTTCAGCCTGATACCCAGCACCTTTTTTTTATCCAGACAGCAGAGAGCAGAGGCTAAAAGGATGGCATTCAGTTCATAATCCCAGCAAAGCACAAGCTTCTGCACTTGCACTGCTCCCAGCATCATGCTTGTGATAGTGCTTTGGGTCAGCTCCACCAAGGTATGGAACATTCAGCTCTTGGGAAACTGCAGCATTAAAAGGGTCTGGTGTATTAGTCACTGCACTTTTGTTTGTACAGAGGCTTGGGGAGTAAAAGCAAACAGTCCTCACCTCCCTTTCCATATCCCATGCTCAATGCCCAGTGCTGCTGGACTTGCCTGAGCCTGCAAACACCTTCCTCAAGGGAAAGATTAAGAGAAAGGGGGAGAAAAGGCACAGAGTACATTTGAACGCCTTCAATTCCCTTGAAGGGAACTCCCTTGAAGGGAATACCCTCCTCAAGCTCCTGTATCTTTCCTTGCAATTCAGCTTTAAAGGCCTAGGGAAAGCTCTCCCTGCCCAGGAGGATCCCAGCTATCAGCAAAACCTACATCTGGTTCCCATCTCACAGAAACAGAGGAGACCTGCAAACTCAGGGCTGCAATTCAGAGGATCTTCATTGTCCAGGAAAGGGATACATTGCACCTGGAAGATTAGCTCCAGGTCTGTAAGGAGCCAACTGGGTGGTAGGAATGAAAGAATGGAGAAAGGTGGCGAGTAAAACAATACCCTGATCTAAAACAGGATTACTGGATTAAGCAGCTTGGGCTGAAGCGTGCATTTTGCAATGAGGTAAGTGCTCATTGCTAGTTAAGCAACTACATCGTTGCTGTTTAGGGGTGGGTTTTTTTGGCCTAACCATCTATCCACCCACTTTTTCACTGCTCCTACTTATACCCAGAGATCAGGGTCATTGCATCACAGCTACTGGAAAAAGAAGAGCCTTTTTGGGGAGGTCTCTGCACTGAAATGTGCCTAGCAGCTCTTCCTGGTGTGATGGCAGTTCAAGTGGCAAATGCATCAATCAACGCTTGCTCAGTGCTTTGAACATTTTAAGTGCTCTCAGCAAGTGATCTACCAGTATAAAATCCTATTAAAGCTACTTAGTTCCAACAAATCACTCCGTTTGTGGTTAACACTTTAAAGTCCTTGTCATTCTACTGTGACCTGCCCTGATGCTCACAGGTTATATGGCATGGGCAGAGCCTTTCCCCCTATGCAAACAGAGCAAGTAGCACTGTGAAAAAAAACAGGCTTTTTCTCTTTTAAAAGAGAAAAGAAACCTGTGTGTTAGGTTTCGGATTCACCTGGTAAAAAGTGTTTCAAACTATCCAAACTTTTCCACTTCCAAGTGCTTCATCAGACCCACATGCACATCCTTGTCCCAGGGGCTTGAGGCAGCAGCCAAGTATGGCACAGAAAAAGCTTCCCATGCTCTGGCTGCATTAACAAACATGCTTTGCCCGCCAAACCATCTGTGATGGAAGTCTTCAGTCGCATCCTATGGAATGAATCCAAGACAGACCTCTAGTAAGGCATTACCAAGACAGGACAAACGTAGCCACAGGTACCCTCTGAGCTCACTCGAGCATGAGGGGCAGATGCCTCGATACACGCCTGTGTGCAGATGCACACGTGTGAATCCAGCCCTGGCACTACACTAAGAGTCACACAGCTGCTCTGAAGCTGCAAGAGTGGGGAATTTCCTGCCATCTCTGCCCCTCCAAAGGCACAGATCCAGACAGGAAAGTTTTTTCAGTGCTACAAGCGCCCACAGAGGTTTTTCAGTTCACCTCTGCCTGTCTGGAAGTGTCCATAGGAGGTGTCAAGCCTGTCAGTCAAAACAGGAAGGGAGCAGTCTGACCTGAAATTTCACCAGTTCCAGCTACCTCCCGTAACCACAGCTTATATACTGTAAGAGACCGAGAACTCTTAATGTCATTAATTCCTTCCTAACATGCAGTAGCAAGATAGGCATTCTTGCGTAGTGGGAGGAAGAAAGGAAAGGGCTGTAAGTCTTCTGGATAGGTCTTGTCTGAAGGTGCAAGAAATGCAAAACATTGCTTCAGAGGGAAGGTTGTTTACAGTAAAGCAGGAAACATTTTCCTGCTCATCTGCACAGGAAAGATCTCCCATGTACAAGATGGGCAGCTCCTCTGCCACGAGCTCTGATAGACATGTGCGGCCAGAGAAAGCTAAAGCTCAGTGAAACAAAAGTGCTTCACATCCAGCAACCCACTGAGACCAAAGATCCTTTAAGAAATGTTAGGTCTTTTAACAGTCAGTACAGACACGCAGATGGACATGGCACAGGCAGCTTCATCCCATTTTCCCCACCATGAGAAAACAGCTCTGGACCCCAGGGAGGTGACCAGAGCCTTTGGGCTTTGTTAGCTCCTGAATGCATGCAGATGGGCACAGCAAGTATATCCACAGGACACACTGGGTGCAGGCAGAAAGATTGTCCCTTGAGCTCAAGGACAGCCAGCCACCCTCAAATAAAAGCTGCACTGACCAAGCCTTTCCACACTATGTCTCCAGCAAACAGCTGGGGGTTCTCCAGCTCGACAGCCACCACAACAAAGACCAGCAGTCACGACAGAGATCCCACAGAAGTCTCAAATAAGACACTTAAATTTAAATTAGCCTTGCTGGACAATTCCCCCGGGACCGGACCCAGGGTTCGCTCGCTGAGGTGCTCAAAACCATAGGCGCCAGGAAGGCTGGTGATGGGCTAAAGCTCCAGGGAAGCCCTCTCTGCAGGACGTCTGGCACCTGCTTTCCCTCAAAAGCGTCTGTCTGCAAAGCCTTCTCATCTGGACAGACTCCCCAAACAGGCCCTTTCTATCAGATCTGTCCTGGAATTGAAGAATTTGCCATCTGAATCCCATGACCAACCTTTCATCTCTACCCGGAGACTCCCAGGCACCACAGCAACTTGATCAGACCAGCTCCTGCAGCACATCTCCTTGGAGCAGGAAAAATTAAAGTAGTCAGGACTCAATACCTCCCCTCCTTTCATTTTCTCCTCTGACTAGGCTCCTTGGAGAAGGCACGCAGCAATCCTTCGGCTCCAGAGCGCTCATGCCTTGCTAACCCCTTTGATTTGTGAAGAACAAGGACCTCTCAGGAGCAAACAGGTTGGACAGGAGAAAAGTGGGTCTCCTGATTACTGTGCCACAAACACTGCAGAAGATGCTATGACCTGCCCCCATTCAACTCAATCAATATGCCTGGGCATTGAAATCCCTTTTTCACATGTCAAGCTCAGAAAAGGGCAGATGTTTCTTTTCTGCCCCATAGAAGAGAACAAAATCCCACAGCACTGCTGCGTGGCAGATGTCTCTCTTGGTTGCTATTAACCCACCATGGCTGCACTATCAGCCTCGGCTACAACCCTGTTGCTCAGTTCTGTGGTTTGTGCTATTAAGGGGTAGCAAATTACTCTGAGTCAAAGCCAGCCAGTTCTGCATCCAAGTGCCTTCCAAAATCTCTCGTAAGGATTCACTGCTGTCATCACACTCCTTTCCAGCACCAACTTCTTGCTGCGTTTGGATCAGCCCCGGGGCTCCCAGTCTGCAGGATGGGGATAAGCTGAACACTGCTTTGAGAAGCAAAAGCCAGGGAAGGAGAAATACAAAGGTGCTGGAGGGGCTACCAACCAAAGCCAGGTCAAAGCACAAAGCTGATGCCTTCAAGCAACAATACTGGTACTCAAACACAGAGGTAGATGATTTCTGATGGGGTAGTTCCGATCAACAGTATCCATCACCTGACGACCCTGCAGTGAAAAGTCAGCTTTTGAGGCCCTCCAACACAGGTGGACATGGCTGAGTTACTGGAGAGAACGTGCAGCATCACCTCTTTGATTTTTCCAGAAGAAACACCTGTTTGCCCAGAAAGAGATATTCATCAGCCCCTTCAGGTCTGCCTGCTACTGGATCTGGAAGCTACAAGAGCCAAGTGAACTGGTACTGCAAGATACCTCCAATATGACAGCCGCAAGGGAACACAGCCATACATACCTCAGAGCCTTCAAAAGGAGGAAAAGCCCCCCAGCCAGAGCTGCTGAGGCAGATTTCAGGCTTGCTATTCAGAGAAACCTCTGACCAGTTCCTGCTCAGTTCCTCCCAAGCACCCTTGGGCCAAAGAATGAGAGGCACCAAGTGAATACAATGCTGCTTCCAGCAAGGCAACGTGACCTTTGCTTATATCCATCTTTCTTCACTGGGGTGTTAATATATTGGATTTAGGACCAGCTGTAATTTGTAACCCAACCAAACCCTATTCTGACTCTATTATTACCTTTATTAGAGAAAACAGACAGTAAAATTCAGTTTGGATGTCATAATTAACTGGATCAATTAAGTCATAATTGCTTAAAGGATAATGAAGGCTGCTTTCCAGGGAAGTCTCTTCTGCACCTTTCACTTCTGGAGCCATTTGCTGACACCAAGTTGACTAGAAGCACAAAAACATCCTATAAACTGCAACACACCCTGATGAGTTTCCCAATTGACTGCCTCGATATACAGCACGATATGCTGCAAGCCTGTTAACAACCTCCCTAAGGAGCCTGCTCTCCCCTTTGGCTCATCCAACAGCCTCCAGTTCCTCTTCAAGCACAAAGGCACCCTTCTGCCAGGTCTCAGAGGCTCTGGCCCTGGGCATGCAGACACCTCCAGCGTCTTGGCAGCTGCTGAAAGGCTCCCTTCAACTCTAACCCCTCCTTACAGCACGGTGTGGAGAGGGATTTCAGGCTTAAGAAACTCAATTTCCTGTCCAGATCTACGCATCTTGGTTGAGGTTTCATGGTGGCAGGTCAAATCTTCAACATACAGGGAACAGAAGAGAGGGGCTGGTATTGATATTCCTCCTTAGATCCAGACACCAGAAAAGAGTGAAACAGTGAACAGTTCCCAATCGCCATGCATTCTCCTCCCTTTCAAAAAAGTCTTGTGCTGGGTGCTTCTCCCCTTTCTTCTTGCATAATCTGGACCCAAGAAACCCCCTAAATACTCTCTGCAATGTGTCCTGCAGGACCTCCATCTTCAAACCCACCTTCCTTCCTAAAGGCAGGAGAGCACTGAGCACTTTCTCTCCCCTCCCTTTTCCCTCCATGACTTTCCAGGTAAACAAGCAGTGCTACTTGCAGGGAAATTGTGGGACAATTTGAAGTCTTCCTCAATTTAAAGAGTCCTGCATGCATCCCTGTCTCTAACTTCCTTGCACACACACCCCCCAAGACTGTTGCAACCTACTGTGAGTGACAAAAGGACCAAACTTGCACCTTGCTAGACCGGCAGCTCTGCTGAAGCCACAGCAGATTCCCATAGACTGGGCAGAGATCAGCACAAAATGCAGATGGCAAACAGCATGGGAGGTAACAACACTGTGACTAGGGTTGAGGAAACCTTCAAAGAAATCCTTTCAAATTTCCTTTGGCCACTTCCTAAACTACTCAGGTTAAGGTGAAAGGGGAGCTTCAACCTAAAGGGCCCAGCATCTTCCAGCCTCAACTGGAGTTTTGATTCAACACCCCTGCAATTCTTACTATGGACCTGGAAGCAAAATTACTGTCTCTCCTTGCAGCTACAACCACAGCCAAGCCAAGAGAAAGCACTCAGCTGCTGTGCAGGCTGTGCTTAAGGACCAGCAAATGCTAAATGCTGCAGAGCCTGCAGAAGGCAGCCCAGGAAGAGAACAGACACCACCCAAAAGCTATTTTTGTGTTGCATGCACACCCCCTTCCTCAGTGAAGGCATATGGGAAGGTGGACAAAACCCTCCTGGTGTGTCAGTCGGGAGAAGGGAAAGAGGAAAGCCCTCTGACCTGCCATGGTGCCCAGGAGGGCTGGGAGGGCCAGCCAGGAGCTGCCAGAGCACAGCTGAAGCTGGAGCCCCCCAAAGCTCCAGCTTGGCCTTCCAGCAAGCTGCCACTAGCCCAGCTGCTGCAGTGACCCGAGGAGCTAACACACACTGCAACAAGGGAAATCCCAGCCTGATATTAGGAAACAAATTTTCACAAAGGTGTCCAAACATTGGGACAAGGAGGTGAGAAATCTCCATCCCTGGAGACAGTCAGCATTCCACAAGACTGGGCTCTGCGCAACCTGCTCTAACATCAGAGCTGGCTCTGCCAGAGACCTCCACAACACTCCTCCTGCAAAAGCCAGCCTATGATTCCTACAGCAGTTCTGACACTGCGCACAGCACTTCCATGGGTAAAGGATGACAGCACTCGAAAGGCAAGCCAGGTTTTGAAAAAAGGGCATGACAGCCCCACCTCTCCGCACACTAACATTTACTCAGCTACTGCACACAAAGCTAGGAAGGGCCGAAGAGGCAGAGGCTGCACATCTGCAAAGTACTGGCTGTCCAGATCTGATGCGGATCACTGCTGTCACCCAGCATCTTGCATATCTCCCCACCTTCCTGAGGCTTTGGCATGGGTACACAGTGGAAAAGCACTGGGTTGGGAACTTTGGATACTGGTGTTCTGCATATACCCACATTACCAACTCCCTCTGCCATCATGCATGCAACCAGCCCCAGAGAAACCATATCCTGTGACCAATATTCAGCCTCTACAGCTCATGCAACCATTGGCCTAACAGCAGGAGCCACACTGGTACCATGCCGTGGATTCTTGTACATACCTCCAGAGAATACGGGTAGCTACTGTCCATCATGCACCCCAGTTGGTGCAAGAAGCCATGAAAAGTCAATTAACAGACTAGAGGCAAATGGCTTAAAGATACTTTTGAACTAAAATATCTTATTCTTCAGCAAAACCTCCAGGTGATTTGTATCTGAGGTCACTCTCACATCAGTAGCACTCCCATTTCCATGGAATGGGCGATGCATTCACCAGGTCTTCTGCTGAAGGAATGATTTCAGATGCACACAAAGAGTGATCATCACATGCAAAATACGTAAAGATGTCACCAACTAGGTCCTGCAGTGGCAGGCAACTAGTGACCTGAATGCCAGAAAGCAGTTCCCCCTTAGCCAGGTAGCCCCTGTGCCTCCCCAAAAGGCCATGCTTACTCTCAGCTCCTGGAGATAGCACTGTACGGGGTCATAGTCCACCACAGGAAAGAGGATCTTCACGGCGGTGCTGTTCTTCACCACACCCCGGGAAAATGACTTTAGTGGCCGGTCCACGCTCTCCAGATGTCGAGGAATCTGGTTTGGATTCAGGTGGATTAGTACATCATAGAAGTCCAAAGGAGGGCGGAAGACCATCTGCAGGAAGAAAAGACCAGTGCTACTCAATATAGGACACAGGTGAGCAAGAGAGATGAGAGAGGTTTCCCAAGTCCTTGCTTGCATTTTATTCCTTTATCCTGAGAAAGCAGTAAACCAAAGCCAAAATTTTGTGAGACTAATGCCAGAACTTTGCCAAAACATCCACAGGAAAAACATGGCTGTAGTGCAGCCACAGGGAGCTGCAGCCCACACCAGCCACCCCACTCCCTCTGAGCTGAGACGTGTTCCCGGATCCAGTATGGGCTCTGCTCACATCAGAAGGAAGTGACCCTCACTCCTCCACACCCCATACAATTGCTGTAACAAGGACTCTGTTGAGAGCAAGGTGGTTTCCCCATGGCCATCTCCTGGTTGATAAGCTAAATGTTCTCTGGACCACCAAAGGGCACCAGAAAGGACACACTGGACTGCCACAGCCCAACCGTACAGCAAGCTCAGCCCATAGAGAAGGGAGATGCTCCCTGCCCACATCAGACATCTAGCCAGAAGGACTACAGTCTCTACCCTATCACTTTCCCAAGTCAGCAGAAAAATCTAACCACTGTCCCCAGGACTTGGGGGACAGTCCCTGAAGAAGAGCTTTCCATGCGGCCAACGTGGTCCTCCTCTCCAGTCCTGACCACAGTTCCCAGGAAGCCCGAGTGAGACAGGTAATCGTGCTACACATGGTAAAGTCTCAGGATGAAGACAGGAGTCAAGAAGCTAACAAGAGCCAAACAACACCCAGGGGACATGAGGAGCTGTGTCATAACAGGATGGTCCCATCTGTCCAACAGGAGTTGCCCCAGAAGGTGCCAGCATCCTCAATCAAGCAGACAGAGGCTGAGAGCAAGCCCTGTTAATGGAGGGGAGCAATCCCAGACACGTAAATATTTGGACAAGCAGGATCTGGCACAGTGAATAAAAGCTGTATTAAAATGGAAAAAACCTTAAAACTATGTGTACATTTTGGTGAAATAAACGATGTGGAGATATGAGCAGAGGCATGGGACACTGCCTAACTTGGCACTGGCAGAAAACCCACTGTTTGGAGCTGCTTTATTGCCAGGCTGGGGAGAACACACATGAAGAACATCAGTGACCAGCACCAAGTTTCAGCTCTGGTCCACACAGACCTTCTTTCCGACCGAGCTGACCAAGTCCATGGCTTATCATACCCTGCTGGGAGCAAGGAAAACAAACCTCGCACACCCATGTCTGCATCTGCAGGACAGTGGGGCGTGTCCCCAAGCAACTCAAATGCAGACAAAAAAGAAAGCTTGGAGCATCCTCGTAGACACATGGAAAGAGAAGGCAACTCCAACTTGCACTGGAAAGGCTTTTCCCTCCTTCCACCCACACGCTTTGATTACAAACAGATTAGCAGCCCTGGAAATAACGTCTCCTGTTTATCCCTAGGGAAAGTCACAGGACTAGGAGGATGCTGGAACGGATCAGAGGGACATCTTGGGGATAAGAAAGGATCCCACTGCAATGGCCAAGGGGAGCGGAGGGCAAAGGAGGACAGAGAAGACTGAGCCGGGGCATTGGGAGGATGCTACAGACAGGCAATGGCTTGTTTCAGGAGCCAACCACCCCCAGCTCACGCTGCATCTCTTGGGTTTTAGTCTTGTGCAACTGCAGCACACCAGGCACATCTCATACGTAAGTGTCTCACCCCTTCACAACCCTGTAACACGCCTTGCTGCCGCCTCAAGTAGATCTCACCCCTGTAAGATGTCCAGAACTGAAAGGAATGTCAGTAAATGCTTTTTATATTGCCTAGGCAGGGGGAAAAAAAAAAAAAAACAAACACACACCACCACTCTATGAGGGCTTTTTTCCAATATGAATCTGTCATATCTAACCACTGTTTGGCTTTTTGAGACCTCTCAGCTTCAATTGTCTAAGTCATTACTTGGCAGGCCAACAAGCTCCCCTCCAAAACACACATATCTCCCTTCAAAGGGCAAATAACTGTCTGCATCTCCCAGGTCCATTTAAGTAATGGATGTTTTAACTTAAAAGAGAAAGTGAAAAGGGTTAAATTACACAAAGCCTTGCTCCTCTGCTCAAATCAAAAGAACATCTTCCTTAAGTGCCTGTTAGCATCCTACCAAAACCTCTGCCACACTGGGCTTGGTTAGACTTGAGCAAACAAGCCAGATCTGCACAGTTACACCAACACAGAGTCTCCCAGAGGCACCATTTGCTCCAGCCACGGATGGACGTGCAACCAGTTCGGCACAGGAACATTGCAGGTTTGCTCATGTACCAAGAAAACCAGGGGATACAAAATAAATTTTTGCCAGTGAATGATATTTCACTCCAAGTTGCTTTCCAGAGCTGGGTTTCCCAGAAGCAGGGTAGCGCAGCAGTGCACCAGTCTCCCAGCTCCCATCCTCACTGCTCTTCGTCTTGGGGCAACCACATGGGGCCACAGCCTGAATCCTACTAACACCTTCTCTGAACATCCTTGTTTAGAAAAGGACAACAAAGCTGTGAGGGGTCTAGAGAACAAGTCTTATGAGGAGCAGCTGAGGCAACTGGGGTTGTTCAGCCTGCAGAAAAGGAGGCTGAGAGGAGACCTTATCACTCTCTGCAACTACCTGAAAGGCGCCATAGGGAGGTGGGGGCTGGTCTCTTCTCCCAAGTAACAAGCAATAGACAAGAGGAAATGGCCTCAAGTTGTGCCAGGGGAGGTTTAGATGGGATATTAGAAAAAACTTCTTCGCTGAAAGGTATTTAAAAGATGGGTAGATGTAATGCTGAGGGACATGGTTTAGTGGCAACTTGGCAGTGCTGGGTTAACAGTTGGACTTGATGATCTTAAAGGTCTCTTCCAACCAAAACAATTCTATGATTTTAACACATCTCAGCAATCATAACCGAAGACCAGTATGCTTTGCCAGAGACTGAAAACCCTTGTGCTGGCACCCCAGGGGGTTACCTTCACATCCTGACTGTGGAGCGGATCCATGAGCTGCTCCTCCAGGGTGCGGAGAGACTCTGAGGCCAGCACGAGAAGGCGTTGCAGAATCTGGGGAGGGAAGAAATCCAGAGGGAGAAATTCAGAAGTCCTGGGACTCCACTCACACACAGGGCCATTGGAGCCGATTCCAGCTCTAGGAACAGGGAACTGCCCCAAGCCAGCAGCCACTATGGGAAATGACAGAGGACCCAGCTCACCTGTGCTGAGGGTCGCTCTTGGGTCCACATG
The DNA here is from genome assembly GCA_002844005.1 of Limosa lapponica baueri. Lineage (NCBI taxonomy): Eukaryota > Metazoa > Chordata > Aves > Charadriiformes > Scolopacidae > Limosa > Limosa lapponica. The sequence goes on along the minus strand of KZ506871.1, from coordinate 86,442 downwards.
GAGCTCCACTGGTCTTTGGGGGTGGCAATAAACATGACAGGGAGGCGAGAGCGAGCAGCCACAAACTTGTTCTTGATCTCTGTGCAGTCAGAGTCTGGAGAGGGCAGGCAGATAGGTGAGATGTTCTGCACCATCCAGAGCCCTCCAGCCTTCTCGCCCATGTATCGCAGCCCAGAAAAGGTCAGTGTAACAGGCTTTTTCCTCTCCCACCCTCTGATCCCACAGTCCACATGCAACCACAGCTCCATCACCACAGGCTTGCTCTCTCTCATGCTTCCCTCAGCATCTGCCTGTGGGAAGTTTTGGGGACATGATGTGGGGCTAGATGGACCTTTCCTCTAAACCCACCCAGGTGGGCCCAGACATGGCACAAGACATGGCAGGCACTGGGATTGACACAGGCTGGGAACTCACATTATAAACTAACAACAGTTTGTACCCAAAGAGTTTTCTACTTTTCCCCTCCTCCCCCTCAAGCAGAGAAAAAGATAGCTCTTTGGCTAAAAATACTTCCCATTTAGTTCATTAAAAAAAGCTGGAAGGTATTATAAAGTATCAGTTTCCAAACCCCAATTCTCTCTCTCAAAAGGAGTGCTGAAACGGACAGAAAAAGCTGCTCCCTCTGGCATTAGCCACACCACTCCCAAACAGCTTTACCTTTTCTTATAAATAAGCTTTAAAAGCTGGGCGTAACTATCTCCCCCACCCCACCACCACCCAAAGCCAAGACAATCCCGTGGTTTCTTCTGGCTCCTGAGAAAAGACAGCACGTATCCAAAAGACGATCAATAGACAGAACACAAGGAAGATGGGAGGAACGCAGTTCCACTTGGATGCTCCAACGTGGTCCTTTGGAAAACAGAGACCTTCACCAGGAAATTCTCAACACTCAGGAGGTAACAAAACCTGGAAGACTGCAGCCCCTTTCCCTTGCAGGTTTTGTGCTCTCAAAGCAGACACAGTGCAGAAGGCTCTGAAGCTTTCTGCTCCAGAGCCCAACTGCTCTCCCAGCACAATTGATGGTTTGGCTCCCAAGAGCCAGGGCAAAGCCTCAAGCAAAAACGCTGGCTACGAAGGAGCAGAAGGCTTCTAAAGCATGGCAGGACAGGGTAAGGGAGGGGAAAATCTCCTTGCCCCCGCAGAAGCCATGACCACCTCCATGTATCCATGACCCTCATGCTGTGACTCTCCTGCACACTGCCTGCTCACCTGTGAGGCCAGTGTTCAGGTTGACAATCAGAGGGTTGTTTTTCCAGTCAAAGGTTGCCAACAGGTCGAGGAAGCGCAGGAACCCTACCTGAGGAGAGCTGTAGGCGAGACAAAACAGTTCAACAGGAGCATTGGTTGGACTAGATGATCTTAAAAGGTCCCTTCCAACCTAGGTGATTCTGTGATTCTGTGATTTGCTCCCTTGGCAGCAAGAGGTGCTCAGGGATGACTTAGTGATGCCCAGCCCACAGGCATCCCAAAAATGGATGTCCGTGGTGGGAGATGGAAGTCCAGAACAAGGACGAGGCCCTTCCCCTTCTCTGAGTCCCCAGGGAAAGTCCTTCCCCCTTGTTCCTCTGTCCCCAAGTAAAAGAAACCAGCAAAAAAAGTGAAACATTTCCCCGAGTCACCTTATCTCCCACCACCGCCCCAACCTGGGCTCCTGGGGTTGGAGCAAGAGGAAGGTGGAGAGAGGGCTGCTCCCATCTCTGGTGCAGCTCCGAACAACACCAGCCAAGCTCCCACTACACCTCTTCCCCTATGACGTAATACGTGCACGAAGCCAGACAGCTGGGATGATGATACTCCTGTTAGCAGGGTATTTGAGGAGACAGGAAAGCATTCTAGGCATCTGGCTGTTACTCCTTGCTACTTTGGGGAAGGAAACCAGATCCCAAATGCAGGACAGAGTAACCTTTTGGCTCCATAAAGAGCAAAACCACTCCCTTTAACTCCATTTCACTCCCTCTGGGCACATCCTGTCCACCTGCCAAGGGTCAGTAAGCAATTGGCACCACGGGGTTATCTACCAACATACTACTACTATTCAGCTTTCAGCGGCTGACCTCTTGCCCTTCCCTTGGGAGTCCTCTGCAGGAAGAAGGGAGGCTGCAGCCACCAGCACCACGGTAACATCCCTCCCAGGGAACCCAGGAGCCGCAGCTCTTTCTCCTGCTTTCCTGGCCATCAAGGAGCCCCACCAGCCTCAAGTAGGCACAAGACAACCCACGGTTGTGCCACCAGCACCCAGAGGCCAAAAGGACTCTTGCTCCCATCCTTACCTCCTTCCCCTCTCACTCTACAGCGCACTGGGCACGGGAAGGCACCGTCCCACAGCACCAAGCATCTCCATCTCCTGTGGCCAGCCACTCCCAACAGGGCTTAGGAGAGTGTTTTGGCAACACAGGGGTCTCACACTCACTGCTGTGCACCCTTCTCAGCACCTCCTGCCTCAGCAGCATCCCATCCCACCTTCTCCATCCCAGGTTAAGGAAAAAAGCACTACATCCCCATCAGGCCAGCCTGGGCTCCTCATCCTCACCTGGGTGGTGTGAAGGGGGCCGGGTGGAGGAACAGAAATGCCACAAGGAGGTCCACACACTCCTCAGAGATGCTGTCGCTCAGAAGCTGTGCACTGACCCAGCGCTTGGCCAGACGGCAAGTGCTGCCGAAGACAGGGTGCTGCTGCTGGAGCCTGGCAAGGAGGGAGACAAGACACTGCTAAATCCACACATTCCAGGACCCAAAACAGCCTTTTGGCATTTAGAAAAAGAGAAGAGAGGGGCAAAAATTTGCCAGGAACACGTGCGCAGCATCACAAGCATGAGGCACTCTGTGGGTGTTAAGATTTTGGGGGAACAAAGAGGAAATGCTGCCACATGCTCCTCTCTAACCATGCTGCTCTTCGGTACTTGTCTCCCCATACATCATCATCCCTCCACCTTCCTGCAGAGCCTCACACCATGTGGGCTGAAGGGCCACTTCCCATAATGAGCTCCTTTCCCCACCATCACCCTCCACCATCCAAGGGCACCTCTACACCGGCTTCCAGGTATGTCCCGTGTCCTGGCCCCCCAGGAACACCCCCACCTCACCTACCCGTGGAGGGAGCTGGTTAGATAGGGTAGATGCAACGTCTCCAGCTCCAGCTGCCGAGACTCCTCTGTGTCCTGGTACTTCAGCATCCCTTCTGGGGTGACCACTTCCTTCAAGATCAGGGGCTCCCGATGGTAGGCTACTTGGAGACGGAAAACGTAGCCATCCTAAGATGGGAGCAGAAGGTGAAGTCAAGCTTGGCGGTAACATAAGCAAGCTGGTGTGCTACGCTGCAACTCAGGGACACAACACCAGCACCCTGGCATCAGCACAGTCTCATTATGCTCCTTCATAGGCCCACCGTCCAAATCCTGGTTTTGTCCAGTGGAACCATGCCACAGCCCCGGCCTGCTTTCTCGGTAACAAATCAGGTCTGGAGAAGGTCCCCGTCACTCCCCTACCTTGTACACATCGGTGTGGGTGACGGCCGGTCTGCAAACCAGCTGATGCTGCTGCTGGAGGAGCTCAGCCAGCTGAAGGTGGAAAGCTGCTTTGATGCGCTTGATGGCTTCTTTGTCCTGTGGCCACTGGCCACTGCCTTCCATGTGGCAGATAACTGGGGGAAAAGGGACAGCAGTAGGCGAGTAAGCCCCATACAGAAAGGAGGCATTATACGGGGGTGGCTAGGACTAGAGGTTACAGCAGGAGAGCAGAGCCTGCAGCTCACCAACACAGAAGTAATGGAGTCAGCATCACCGCCTGCCTCCACTTCCCCCTACCAAATCATCTCTTGCACACATCTCTCCCCACTTACTCTTCAAAGGGGCTATGTAGGCCGGGCAGGGCTTCTCCTCCGAAGGAAGCAGCAAGTTCTTGGTCCTCATTCGGGTATGGGAGGAATAAATCGGCTTCATGGGAATGGGAGGGAAGACCTGGGAAGAGAACAACGACCCAGAGACTAAGAACAGGGAGCAGAAACCCCACAGCACCATGCACCCCCTCACCCCAAACCTCCCACCCCAGCAAAGCCATCTGGCACAGAGGGCTTAGGTAATTTGTGCAGAGCCAGCCCAAGGGACAGAACAGCAAAGAAGAGGCACTGCATCACCCCGAGGGCTCTCAGGAGCCACAAAACCAGACAGTGACTAATTCTATCTGTTTCCCCTCAGCCAGGGTATCCCCCCAGCTCCTTGCAGGCCCCCATGCAAGGGCTATGCCCAAGGACACTCACATCTGTGTACCGGAGGGCTGGATGGACACCCTGCACGGCCGTCACTGTCAGCGGCAGCTCCTTCAGGTTCCAAAGCTTGCGGCTCAGGTCATCGTAGGAGCAGATGACGCTGACCATGGCCTCCTCGCCCGTTCCCGATGCCTGCAGACACACAGGGAGCCTCTCCGTTCACCTCTCCCATTCCTGCACAGGCGCCCACCTCACCACCCTGTTGGCCCGGCATCACAGCCAAGCTTCAAGCCAACCCAGGGAGTAGCTTCTGGCAAGAGGACTCAGCAAAACGGGGAGGCAAGAGAGAGAAGGAAGACAAGAGCAAGACTGTCTGCAGCTCCCCAGCAGCCACACACATCCTAGAGGCTGCATTTCAAGTGACAAGTGAAATTATTTCCTCTGCAAGACACTAAGGCAGCACCAAAAGCTGTACTGTCAGCATTCTCGCTAGGAACGGAGAAGCTAAGAGTGATTTGGGAGCAAAGAGATCACAGACCGGCAGGGTGAGAGGTCTGCTACTGCCTCCCTGCCAGTTACTGCAATGTTAACAGAGGCAGGAATTAACATAAAACTGCACTGACCATATCCTTAACCATGTGAAGCATGACAAAAAGACAGAAAACAGAAAATAACCAGAGTATCACAGGAGTTCTGGGGAGGGCAGGGTAGATGAGAAGCACTGAAAAGAGAATTGCTGCTGCCCTTGTTGCTTCCATCTCCCCAAAGCACAGCAGAGGAGCCTGAACGAGGAGGAGGAGACATCACTGACGCCAAACTGCTCAGCTTAGACACAGCTGAATTGAGCCACGTGCATCTGACCAGCCTGGGCTTTATAGCAGAGCAGCAGCACCCTCTGCGGGGTGTGCCATGAATGACAGACCCCTGTCCTGCCTGTATCTAGAGCTGGCTGCACTGTCCATCTTGCATCGTCCCCCATATCCCTCCACCACAGCAGACTACCCGAGCTGCCTGCACACAAACAGCTGGAGGAGCAGAGACAGACACTCCTACACACCACCCCACACACAAGAGTGAGTTCCTCCTTTGTTCCTCAAGGACTGGGGGCAATCCTAAACACCCCTCCTGCTCCGGGAAAGTGCATTGCCTCTCAACACGGGGTTTATCAGCCCTGCTTGCCCCAGGCTAGGCTTGCAGGGACACGGCACACACAGGTCAAGGCCACAACTGGTCCTGGCACAGAAGATTCTTTTGATCAGATTTGCTCCTCTTTGCTCTTAAAAGAGGGAAAGGAAATTTCCTCCTCCATCCAACAACTGCGTAAAAGCTGGTTTTAACAAAGACAAGCAAAGTGGTGATGGAGTACTCGTGGTCTATCTCTTAGGCTTTAATTTCACAAGTTGGAAAGTAAAGTAGAGAAGGTGACATTTCCCAGCCTCCAAGATGTATCTTTTCTGTCTCAATGTGACGCTTCTTTGTTTCAGCTGCACATTCAGCTGGAGCATTAAGTAGGGCTTAGTGGGCATGATCTAGCACTTTGTACCTTGACAGGAAAGATCCTTCTCCTGGGTTTCGTAGCTGGACCTACAGAATTGTCTGGCCCATGTTGTGAAGGACGCAGGACCTGAAAGGTGCAGCTGGAGGAGCACAGTGGGACAGTGGTATATCCTCAGACAATGTGGACATAGCAGACACAAGCAGAGAGAGGAAGCCAGTGGGACGCTTGCAGGGGAAAATGGGGTGTAGGGGCTGCCAGAGCAAGAGGACTTCAGCAGCTATGCCTTGGTTGGCACGAAAGGCTTGGCAGATCCGTGGAGAGCACCATGCTGCCCATTGAAGCACCACAGACACAAATTTTCCTTACCCTCACTACCCATTCTTGGGAACCACCCAGCTGCCTCAGGGCCACAAAGCTAAAATGACCTCCCTATAGCCCTCCCCATACAGCCCTTCCTTGAAAAACCCACAGCCCCACGGAGGGAGCAGCCATACCTCTTGTCCAGTCCTGATCACAGACTCCAGGAGGGCTCCCGTGTAGCAGATGGAGGATTCGGGAATATCTGCATGGCTATGTGGAAAAAGACAACAGAGCATTAGAGCTACAACACGCCAATCCAACCATCCTGACACTACATGCTGCACCCACAGGCAAGGGTCAGTCCAAGGATGAGGAATCCCTCTATACAGGAAGGTCACAGTGAGAAGACCAATCTCTATGCGTTCCTCCAATGCCCAACTTATCCACCCAAAGCAGCCCATCAACTTGTGCAGCTTCACAGGATTCAAAGCCACCAACGTGCAGCCTTTCCTCACAAGGCCCCTCCTCGAGTTAGGATAAAGAGGCCCAGCAACTCCTTCGTTCTGCGCAAGAGGGCCTCGTATTTGGCAGAAGGTACAAACTACTACAGGGAGGCTTTCCGATGCTGTAGGGAGACGCAACCTTGTGAACCACTACAGGGTCTCAGAGGACTTCTTAAAACATCCTGCAAGGTCCAGACAGCTTCTCTTCCAGCTCTGGCAATAATGCGTGTCCCAACATCCTATCTGCAAGTAAGGGCAGGACCATGCTGCCTCCTTGCCCTTAGCATTACCATGGTCCAGTTGGATGGGGCTTTGAGCAAACCTGATCTAGTGAAAGCCGTACTCACGGCAGGGATTTCGGACTAGATGGCCTTTAAAGGTCCCTTCCAACCCAAACTATGCTATGGTTCTATCAGCAGAAGCTACAGCACCATGTGCTTGCCCTCCCTACCTTCTCTCGGGAAGCAGCTTGCAGCATCAGGACCACAACTGAAATGACTTCCAGATTTCACAAAGCCGAAACGACCCACAACGTCCCCAAAAGTGAGAGGCTGACAACAGGGTTACCAGGGACATGGCACAAGCCAGGAGAGTGGCAGTGACCCGACCCCACACAGCTGCAGGTCCCCCAGCCTCAGCTGCTCCTTGGTGTAACTTACAGCTTCAGGAGGTGCCTGACGATCTGCTCAGGAATGAGGCGTTTCTGGCAGATAGTGTCAGCCTCCCACACCACCGCCTCACAGATGCTGCCATCCTGGAACCGCCGCAGCTCCGATTTCTCCCCCCAGAAGGTCCGGAAGTCCAGGGCCTGCGGGGCCAAGGACATGGGTCATCACTGTGGCTGGCCAAACTACTCCCATGACCGTCAGCCAGGCCCACAGCCTGGCTGCGGGCAACCACAGCATAGCACCAGCACTGCTCCATCCCACTCAGCACAAGCAGGACTCCCCTCACCTCAGGGTGATCAGCCTGCGGTCCCTTCTCCAGTGTACTGGCAGCAAACTCTGGGTCAAACAGGAGCCCAAACATCAGGGGCCCGACATCCTTGTGTTTTGGGGGCTCAGCATCAATTGGCCACTGTGGAAAAATGAGGAACATGACGCACAAGGAGAGATGGGGTTGCTGGAGCAGCAGCTACTGCTGGGATATTGGACTAGTAGATGAACCTACTGCTACCTGCAGGTGTCCGGACAAGCACGGACAGGGAAAGCCTCATTTATTTAATAGGTCTCCCTGATGAAAAAAAAGAGTTGTCTTCACCCTGCCCCATCACCAGGCCAGGACTTCTACCCAGATCAAGCCTCCCAGCTGCATCCTACACCCCAGTGTAGGACCTCAGGTCCTGTATCCCCACAACAGGGACAGGCCCATCTCCTTCGTCAGTGAGCAAAGATACCCTCCCCATGCCCAGTAGTGCCATGAGGGACACAAGACACCCCACGTGCTGCAAAGGACGCAGTGTCATTGGCGAGTTGCATTACCTCAGGGATCTGGGGCAAGAAGTGAGGCACGAGCAGCGCTCTCCTGGCCAGCCCACAGGCCAGCAATGAGACGACAAAGGGAAGGGCCACAGCCATATAGTTTCCACCCCAATCCATCAGCTCATTCAGCAGCTGCATCTTCTTGCAGGTACCCTGCAACTTGGAGACATGCTTCAGGCTACAGAAGAGGGAGGAAAGCTGGTCACCCATCTCTTTCAGCAAATCCTTGATGAGAGAGAGATATGCTAGAAGATGGATAAAGTGGGGAGCTGATGGTCCTGGCCCAGGATGCAGGCTATAAGAAGAAACACTGCACTCTGGTATCTCAGGATGCACATCTCAGGAGATGCTGGTCCTTGGGACAGTCATCATTCCCAAAGGCCAGAGCATTGCCCTCCTCCTCCTGAGGGGCTACCTAGACAGTAAAAACGGAATGGCCAAATGCAAAAGGCACCAGTGTCTACCTCAGAGATAGCAGGGTCACCTCCCACCAGGCAGGTCCCAACCCATCCCAGTCCACAGCCAGAAGCAGCCCACTCCTTTCTGAACAGGCTCCTTAGCATTACCCCATCGGCACAGTGACACTCACTGGAAGACATGGTCAAAGGCTCTGAGCATGGGCTTTGCGGTCATGAGCAGCGCCTGAAAGCCATCCACCATCCGATCATCCAAAATTTCCATGGAGCGTTTAGCTTCAAACTGGACCTGAGCAAGGAGACAAGACAGAGGAAAAGCATGAATGGGAGGGGATAAGAAAAGCAAATCCCCCAGCAGTGGTCACCAATGCTCTCCTATCAATCATGGGCATCCCAGCTCCATGGTCACCAGCAGACCCTGATCCCAAACAGTCTCTGTCATTGGTACAAAGCCAAGTCATCAACAGCTGTTGCTGCTGGCCAGACAGTCTCTCCTTGATATCCCTGCCACCAAGGTAATTTTTTTCTGCTCCAAAACAATTATTTCTGCTAAATAGCTGCTTGGCTTCACCCAAAGGTGCCCACAAGAGGAAAACAACTTTCCTCCATCATTCAATCAAGACAGGTACATCCAAATCTTAAAACTCACTTCTAAGCTTGGGAGCTGGAGATAGATGTTAAAAGCTTTAAAAGCAACACTGAACCCCTTCCCCATGTCCAATGTCCTTCTCCAAGACATCTAACCACCCTCTGCCTGCCTCAGCTCACTCCTAAGACAGCATCTCAGGTTGTCATCAGAATCTGCTCAGTACCTGGTGGTATTTGCTGGCAGTCATATCAGCGCAGAGGTTCACCAGGCCAGAAGGATCCACAAATACCACTTCAAACGCCTGGTGGAAGTCATCCAGGACAGGCTGGAAGAGCAAATGTAGTCCTTAGTGCCACAGCTCAGCGCAGACACCAGGGCACCACCATCGTGTTGCCATCTGACAGCCCAGTATGTCCCATCTGACAGCCCAGGGCTGTCCCTGCCCAGGCATCACTGGCTGCACAGCCAGACACAGGCAAGAAACCTCTCTGGGTTGCTTACCAGGGAGGAATCCATATCCTTTGCTAGGCTGATCCCCGTCACGCTCAGGTCAGTGGTGGCTGTGGGCAGACAGGAAGGAACAAGTCACACCACCATCCACATCTTCCCCACCTGTGACAGTGGTACAGCTACATGGCAATATCACCATGGTCTCATGACATTAACCGTGCTACAATGCAACACCGGCCTCCACCTTGTGATGCATCCCACCCACTCCTCTGCAAGCTGCTCCATCCAGACCTGCTCAGCTGCCTCATCCCCTCCTGTCCATCTCACCCACAGGGTTTCACTATCAGAGAGAGAAAAGCCACAATTTCCCCTTCCCCGACTGCATTCATGCTTCATGCAGAGACTCTGATGACACCAGCCTTTCCCTGCCCAGAGAGGCCTCTTAAAACTCACCCAGGAACTGAAGGGTGCTCCTCAGCACCTGGTACCCACTCATCATCTTGATGATCTTGCATGTCATCAGCAGGTAAGCAACCAGCATGGAGACCGAGAAGCCGCTGAAGAGCCCCAAGCCCTATGAAAACAGAGGGCTGAGTTAACAAGAGCTCCACGAGGCACCATGAGCCCCAGAGCTCACCCCACATGACTGCTTCTGGCCTCTTATCTCCAGCAGGGCAGCCCCCAAGCCTATCAGGAAGACATCGAGGCAAAGCCCTGTACAATGAGCAGAGATATGGATCCCATTGCAGGAAGGCAAAGTCTCAAAATTATTTGGAAAATGGGATTAATTAAAAAACAAACAAAAAAACAAAACCACAAACAAAACCCAACAAACCACTACATCATTCCAGGGATGTCAAAGAAGCACAATTATCCAGCACAACCACCCTCATTGCAACCCACAGGGTAGGATGCAGCTCTTCGAAATCTAAACACAGCCCAAATCAGAGTCACAAGCCCACCACGCCACCCACCAGGACCAAAACACCTTTCCAGCCCCAGGAAGGGAAAGGAGGCCAAAGGCAGGTTGGCCAGGCAAACAGCTCCTGCTCTGTGTCCTGGCACAGGACATACCTTGCTGAGCTGCCGCTGGTTCAGCCAAACTTTGAGAAGGGCCAGGCCATCCTTCATGCCTGGGAAGTCAGTGGCTGCGCTAGACAAGAAGTGCAGGTGGGACAGCAGCACCGTGTCACAGAGGATGGAGTTGTTGTAGTGCGGGGTTGGGGGCTCGGTGGCTCCTGTGTGGGGAGACAACAGCCCGTTGGACCCAACCAAAAACCACAGAAAAGGCCTGCAGTGAACCCACCTCCGGGCATTGAGTGCAGTCTCTGCCTGAACTGAGCAGACTGGTGTTCACCCGGCCTCAGGCCCTACCTTCTTTGGGGGTGTTCTGCTCCATGAACCAGGCTGTCCGGACATTATTCTTGTTGGGATAGAAGCGGCTGGGTTTGAAGAGACCCGGGGCAGGACAGGCATGGATTCGGACAGTGACCATCTTCTCATCCTTGCCTGCAAGCACAAGGGTATAGATGTGCAGGAGGAAGAGATGTCAGAGAACAATCTGAGCAAACTGGGAGCATCTCCAGCTTGGGGAAAGAAAAAGCGCCCTCCCAGCAGAGCTCAGGAGCAGTGAACATCATCTCAGAGCAGGGAGCAACCACATCCCAGAGCCAACAATAACCCTGAGGTCACATTGCTCATGTCCAAGTCCCATCTTCATCCCCACTGGCCAGTGCAGTACCCCAGCATCCTCCTGTCCACCCTGGCCTTGCCACACCACTGCCTGTCCCAGACCTAAATCCAGTATCACCTGGGGCCTGCAGAAACAAGCAGCACCCAGCAGGCCATGCATGCCACATCATCTTAAGAGACGAGCCAGGCTGTGCACAGCTGCCTGAGGAAGGCAAGAGAATGGCAGGGGGAAGGGGTGGGAAGAGCAAGGAGGAAGGGCAGTGCGAGAGACGGGCATGTTTTTCTAGGGTCTGCTTTACTCCTGGAAGTATCCACAAGGTGGACCAGCCAGCAAAGGCAAGGCTGGGGAGTTCCGCCAAGCTGCAAAGAGAGACTGGGAAGAAAAGAGACTTTGAGGACTAGGCTCTGTCCCAGGGAGAGGACAACTTCAAAGTTTATCACCAATGTGATGACAGCCCCAGACTGAGAGAGGTCTCCAAAGGACCTGTTACATGATATGAGTACCTAAAGCCAGTACCCGCTCACAACCTCCACCAGAGCAAGATTCAAGTGCTACCTTGAGGCCTTAGGAGCAGGATGGGCTTGAGATGGTTGCTGTTCATGTAGGCAAACTTCACACTGCCAAAGAGTTTCTCCTTGGAGAAGTGCTGGGCAATGTGGGCCAGGTACAGAGCCCTCTTCCGGTGGTAGCGCTGATTCAGGTTGTCTTTGTCCTGGAAGATTTCCTGGGAAGAGAGGGACAGGGGAATGCCACCTCACCTGCCTGCAGAGCCTGGTTCAGACCAAGGCACTACACCACCCACCACTCTCCCCAGCCCCATAGGCAGCCCTATCTCAGACATGCAGCTACAGCCCCAAGGAGCTCCAAGTTGGTCAGGAGCACTACTTTGCTGCTGGCTCTCCAGGCTCTAGGATCACAGGAGACAGAGTACAGCCATGCAGCCAAACAGAGCACCACTTTGTCTCAAATCCCCTTAGATCAAGTCCCAGCAGCAAGGGGAAAGAGCTCTAGACGGGTAACAGCCAGCAAATGTCACCCTCCCTGTAACAATAGTCTTGGCAGCTGGGGCAGAAGCGCAATGGGGTACAAAGCTGGACAGTATCTACCTCCCTGGCAACGTGGAAGAGGTTCAGGCCCAGGCAGAGAGAAGGATGGTCCTCATGAGGAATTAAAATTAAAGCAGCTGCAAGCTCGGATTGAGTTAGGAGTGAGACTGCACTGCCCAGCTCCTTGTGGGAACGACCACACTGCACGTCCAGATGCTGTAACCTCACTCAGGAATGGAGAGGGCAGGGCAGGGGTCGCAGGGGACAGGAGAGGACGGGGTTCAGCCAGACCTCAGGCCACCTGGGAGCAGGCACAGCCAGACTCACCCGGGGCATGGTCACTGCCACATCCACATTGATCTCCGGCTTAATGCAGGTGCCCAGCAGGTAGCTGCCCACCACCTTCAGCTCAGCTGGGGGCACGAAGCGGAACTTCCCCTTCACGCTGAATGGCACCTGCAGGAACGGGACCTTCACACCTTTGGGGAGCCAGGCCTGGTCAGTGAGCTGGAAACAGAGTGGGCACACAAAACACTCTAAGCATCACCAACAGCAGATGTTCAGAGACCAAGACCCCTCTCTCCCCACACAGCTGCAGGCATCTACACCCAGGGCTTAAAGATGGAGTGTCTGCCTCTCCCCTCCAAGAAAAAGTAATATTTTTTCAGGCCCTAAAGAAGACAGTCCATGAGGACCTCTGCTTGCACAGCAACAGCAAAGCCTGCTCCATACAGGGTTCTTGCTGCCTCCTCCAGCCCTCTGGAACATACTTCAGTTTCTGAGGTCTCTGGGATGGTGCTCAGCAGGCTGTTAATTTCATGGAGGAAGGTATCAATCTTCTTCTTCTTTGTCTCCTTCAACGTCACCTCCTTCAGAAGCTCTTCAATCTGCAGAGGGAAAGAGGACCATCAGAGGCAGCTGTAATGCTGGAATTGCAGCTGCGTTTTTACCTTGTCGTCCAGTACAAACTACAAGAGGGGAGCAGGTGAGCTGGGAAACACACCTGAGCCTCTCCACAAACCCTGCCTGGAGGCAAGAGTCTGGTCAGCCCATGGGCAGAAGGATAAAGCAGCTCCTGCCATCTGCTGTGAAGTGCTGGATGGCTATCAACTCCATCCCACCAGCTGCTGTGTGAGGTCCAGCCACAAAAAAACTGACATGATTCACGTAGGCATAGCTCTCAGAAAAGTTTTTCGTATGACAGAGTACCAGCTGCAGAAAATGACGATGTAAGTTCACACCATGAACCTGGCCCTAGAGATCCTGCCATAAACACTAGTAGGTAGCCAAGAGATCAAAGCCACTCCTCATAAAAATCACCAATGTTACAGTTGCCAGAAGCCATTTAGTCACCAGCCTGGCCGCCCCCTAACACTGACAGCTTGCTTTCTCAGGACATAAGTAAACTGTCCTGTCTCATCCAAACACAGGAGGAAGGTGCACCTAGTGATGTTACTTCCTCACCCCGATATGCAATAAATCACAGCAGCGAGGGATGCAATGGTTACGCTTCCACCATACTGCGGTTATGCGGTGGAGACGTTCAAGTTTAACGGTGTAAGAGGCACACAGCCTGGCACAGGATGGTAGTGGGAATTAGGGTGGAAATACCAGTAATACGCTGGCTGCCTCGTAAAGCCTGTGGCCTTCCATCCCTGCCTTTTGCAGAGAAGAGGCTGCAGCCTGGATTTACCAGAGTCAGGCTCAGGGGCCTGCCAGCGGCCCGGGGTCTCTTTCCCAGGCAGTTCCCAGAAAGCTCCGGGTCCACGGTCCCCCTGCTCCCCCCGCCACCTTAACCCCCAAAGGGGCAAAGCGCGGCCAACGGCGCCCCCCGGGGCCGACCTGCAGACGGAGCAGGCTGGAGTGGAAGAGGTCCTCCGTCTCCTTCAGCTGGCTCAGCTCCTCGCTGGTCGGCGGCTTGTAGAGCTCGGCCCGGCTCAGCTTCGTCGGCTGCAAGGCTCCGGGCCCGCTCGGGGCGGCCCTCTTCCCGCTCCGCGCCGCTCCCCCGGCGGGGGGCTCCCGGCCCGGCGCCTCTGCCTCCTCCGCCGCCTCCGGAGAGCCCTGCGGAGAGAAGAGACAGCACGGCTCGCTCCAGAGACCCGCCGCACGGCGGGCCCTGGGGGCGCCAGGACCCCTCGGCCCCCCCTTGCCACCGCCACCGCCGCCTCACCGCCATGGCCGCCGCCGCCGCCGCCACAGTCGCGCGCGTGGACCCCACCGCCACGTGCAGCGCCACCCGCCCGGCCCAGCCGCCGAGCGCCGCTCCCCATTGGCCGCGCGTTCCGGAACGAGGCTCCTATTGGTCGCCCTGCCTTCCCGCCCCGCCCACGGAGCCGAGCGCCTTTGCGGCAGGTCGTGCTGGGAGCGGCGCGTTTTACGGCAGTTGCGAGCGCTTGGCGGCAGCGGCGTTTCCGCCCCGGATGGCGGTGAGGAGGGGGGGGGGTCTCCCCCGGGCGGCCGGCGCTGACTCTGGGCGCCTTTGCGGCAGGTCGTGCTGGGAGCGGCGCGTTTTACGGCAGTTGCGAGCGCTTGGCGGCAGCGGCGTTTCCGCCCTGGATGGCGGTGAGGAGGGGGGGGGGTCTCCCCCGGGCGGCCGGCGCTGACTCTGGGGGCCATAGCGGGGCAGGGAGCCAGGTTCTCCCCGCTGGGGTGCCTTCTTCTGTCCCAGGCTCCCCAGGCCCCCGGCTGGGCCTCCCCAGACCTCCTCGGGCCTTGCCCTGCCTTGGCTGGGATGGAGCACAGAGCTGCCCCCCGCCGCCTGTCCTGACGGGCTATAAGCCAGATTCACAGCCTTTAACCCCAAAACTGCAGTTCTCGGGGCAGCCAGGCGTGGGTGCAGCAAGCCGGCTCGCTCCCCAAGACGAACTCGGCCTGGAACCAGCATTACCCCACTGACCAGGGCCCGCCTGCTGTGCCTCTTGGGGACCCTGGTTTAAGCAGCACTGCGTTTTTCACATAGTGTGCAAAAGGGACCTTAAAATAATTGCAGGGGGGGAGGGGAGGAGAGGAGAGATGAAGTATATCAGGGTTTAATAAACATACCAGGCTCCAGTTTTCAGCCTGGTGTGGCTTTGCGCTCCAGACACAGGGAAAGCTTGGGACCATTTATCTGTGGGGGTTAGGTGAGTAACCAGCACATCGGCGGGGCTCAGAGCAGCTGATGCCAGCTGTATATAAGTAGTAGTAGTAAAACAAGCTGTAGTTTGCACAATGTGCACGATTCTGACGAAAAGCTGAACCAGGTCTGGAAAACCACCCCTCTCTGTTTTTGAGCCTCGGGTGGCTCAGCACTAGAGATGTGTGTGCCTTCTGGTGTGAGGATTTTTGAACAACCCTGCATTACTCGACGTTTTCGAGACAAGCTGAAGACAGAGAAGTATTTCCTGCACCCAGAAAAGAGCTTTATTTTCCAATGCAGTCAGGCTGGAGGCAGCGCAGCCAGGTTGATCCTGGGCAGGGCAAGCGTGGAGCTGCCTGTACACCGCAGAGCCGGGCTCTGGTACTTCATGATTAATCAGGGTGGACATCTGGTACGTGACCTGCAGAGAGCACAAGGCAAAGCCAGGGCAGCCTGACCTGCCTTGGCCAGCTCCCACAGGAGCTGGAACAAGCACTGCCAGAGGGGCTGGGCCAGCAGCAACCCATCTGTGGATTGCCACAGTGGGAGAAATAACCTTTATATATGCCTTTATGGAAGCAACTCCGAACCCAAGGTCTGATCGGATTGGGTTGTCAGGGTATTTAAAAACCCATTCCATGTGTGTCCCTCAACAGACGTCACACGTTTGGGACTCAGATACTTTTAGTTCTGTTTCCAGCTCTTTGACTGGCTTTTGCATATCTGTGGAGAGTTGATAATTCATTTCTCTGCACCCTGCCATGAAATGGGGGGTGTTGTGACTCCGGTGGGACTGTCCGGCAGAAGGACCCTGCTCTGGGATAGCAAGCCAAGCCTGGAGTGTGTCATCTCCACGCCAGGTCCAAATTATTCTCCCTGAACCCCAGCCACCCTCAGTTCAGGTTTTTTTTCCTGCACTGCGGGAATGCTGTAAGCAGGATCTCTTCAAGAGCAAATGCGTTGGCATGTTAAGAGAGAGGGCAGATCACGTATCCATCCTGAAGGTAAACGCAGGAGTTCAGAGAACTCCCCGGTGAATTGGGCTGAGCTCTGTCCCCAGCACAGGACCCCCAAAGCCAAAGCAGCCCACTGCTCATGGGCTGCGCTGGTGGGAAATACGAGCAGGTTTGGGGAAAAACAAGCAGGTTGGGTATTGGAGAGAAAAAAAAAAAAACAAACAACCAAGCTGAGTGTTCAGAGGACATTTGCAGCTGATTTTCTGTCTGCCCTGCAGGTCTTTGCTGCATCTGGCTTGCGAGGGAGCGGGGCGGGCTCTCACCTCTGCCAGGGAAAGCAGAGCAACGCCACGTCCCCTGGTGCCTGAGCCTGCCCAGCTTTCACCCTGCAAGAGCCCCTTTCCACACTCTGCCGCTCCACAGCAGCTGCCTGGGAAATCCCCGTGCCCAGCTCCTGCTGGAGGCCAGGCATTGTTTCTATTCACAAAAAAAGCTGTTATCGCCCCGTGTGTCACCTGTCCCCAGCTGGGCACGGCCACCAGCGTCATTGCCAAGAGCCCCCTCTAGCCCCATGTTCCTGGTATTAACAACTTCCACGCAGGGAAACCTGCTGAAATCCAGGTCTGAGCTTTGTGTCACCAGGGGACGGCAAGTCCTACAGGGGGGCGTTTGGCTCCCGTTTTCCAAGGTAAGTCTGCCAAGAGCTGAGCTGGCCCATTGTTATATTTGAGGACCGCCTCCTGCTCGCAAACACTTGCAGCGGGGACGCGGGTGACAGCTGTAGGTATGAGACCAAGCTGCTGGTGCCCGTTACTGCTCAATGCAGCTTCTGCCTGGCTGCTGCATCTCAGCCTCTCTCAATCCCAGCCACCAGCAGCAACATCCCCAACCCTCTCCAGACCATCCCAGGAGAGGATTTTTGCTCATTGTAACCTCCAAATCCCTTCTTCCTCCATCTCAGCGGCCCAGGTTGGGTCCCATGGGCTGCCCCTCAAGGCAGGGAGATGACCCCCTTCACGCCTGTGCATGCACTGCCCCGCACTCCTTTGTGTCCCAGGTCTTCTCCAAAATTCGCTTCCAGTCAGCGTAGATGTTTAACTCCTGTCCAGTTTGTGCACAGCCCCAGTGACTCTGCTGACTACGAATTACAGCATGAGCTCCTAACTTGTGAGGCATTTGTCCTCTATGTTCCCAAAAGAAACAGCTTCTTGGCCAGAGGAGCTCCCGTTTCTCCCCTTTCCCTCCCACCCTCAACAGGACCAGGACACCCATGCTCCATCTCTCCTCCTCTCCCCCTTCCCAGTTCGTCGTGCCCCATCTTCACGGTGCTGCGCTGCTCCCCGGGAGGTGACTCACTGCCCGACACCTCCGAGGGCTGTGGGCACACCTGCGGTGTCGGGCTGACCTCTGATTTAAGGTGAGGGTAATTACAGCCCTGCACAGGATTTTTAGGAGGGCTGGGAAAACCAGTTTGGTCATCCCTGGTCCGGAGGTCACGTCCCTGCACTGCTTGAGAGCAGCAGGGGAGGAGGGACTCGCTCCCTTGGGGAATAAACGGCAGGTCCGGGGTGGGTCGCTCATCATGCAAACCCCTCAGCATCCCCCCCTAGCCCCTGCCGTCCCCGGGATGGGGTGTAGCACCCGGTCAGGGTGGCAGAAAGGCTCAGGGTCTGGCCCCCAGGAGGGGCTGAACAACGGCCTGCCACCCCCCAGCACCCTCGTCCCCCAGCTCCCCGGCAAAAGCACTCACCCCATAGCCTCCAGGATAGGGCATGTGCACACACACACACACAGAGGAATACATGTACATATGTGCACATACACACACACAAACACTTATACAACTGCACATGCATCCACACAGATGAACACACACGTATGTATACACACACCCCTACTCACACACACGCCTCTAGACACACACGCACACACAGGCATGCACACGTGTGCACACATAAACACACGCACGTGTGTAGATACGCACATACACACGTACACATACGCATATCTCTTCCAACCTAAACCATTCTGTGATACACATGCACACGCACATATGCACACGCACCTCTTACACACCCCTACACGTGCATATGTACACACACACACATATGCACACACAAATACACACATGCACACACACGCATGCACCACACACACACCCCCCTACAGACACATGCACCCACACACACACTCACACACGCAGAGCCACAGCAAGAAGCTGCCGGGGGGGCCGGGGGGGCCGGGGGGTGTTAGAGGGACTGGGGGGGACCGGGGCAGGTTTGCTCCTGGACATGCCACCTCGGGGTAGGTGGGAAGCCTGGCCAGCCCTGCAGCGGGGCCAGTGACGCCTTTCCCAGAACAGGTTATTTAATAAAGTATTTCAGCACCTAGTGAGTCATTAATTACGCCCCGTCCTACAATGCTAATACTAATACTAAAAAAGCATTTTATAGCATTCCGCACCTTCTGCCTGCCCTCGCAGGCATCATGCACCTCCCACCATACCACCTTGCCCCAAGAGCCACAGTGTGGTCCCAGCTGCCCGCCCACTGCCGGGCCCCCTCTTCCAGCCATGCTTCATTCCCACCGCCTGGAAACCCCTGGGGAATCAGAGGAATCCTTCCCTTGACTCCATCCCCAGGAATCTGGAGGTTCCCAGTCCAGGTGAAGCCATTCCCAGGCAGTTTCTCACCGAGGGTGAGCATCCCCAAGCTCTATGTGCCATCATCTTCTTGGTGTGGCATCCCAGAGCTCCTGCTTTCCTGAGAAGTGCCGATGGGTGGCAAGCTGGCATTAATGCACCCCTGGGGAAATCCCACATCAACACCAGCTATGCAGACATCACCATCAAAATTCAACAGTGACATCTTAAAAATGGCAAAACTCCCCAAAATTATAATGCATATTCCTTTGAAACATCTGCAATGCCATGACACAGCCCGTGACTACTGTCACATAGGCGGCCAAGCCAGCCAAAAATACATAAAGTATCCTACACAGTCAACCCCAGGCCCTAGATTGTCCATGAACACCAACCCCGGGGCAGAAACCACAACCCATCCCCTCACTCCACACAAATGGAAATCACACGTGGGCACGCAGCCTGCCACCCCACATCGGGATGAGCTGGTGTGACAGTCAGTGCCCGAAATACCTCCCATGAGATAACAGCCCCGATGGGACCAACAGGCTGGGGCTGAGTTTTTTCCCCTCCCCTGTTTCCATCTGTTCCTCGCTTGGTTCACCCCTGCTGGTGGAACAGGGCTGTCCTTTCCCATGGAACACAAGAGAGTCCAGGGGCAGTGTTGAACCACCAGCGGGGATCGATGGTGTTTGAAAAAGGGAGAGTTGCAGAAGAAAAAAGGGGGTTGCTGCTCCCCACCACCCCTTTACACTTGGCAAAATGAAAAGCTTGGTGGTGATTTGCAGACATAGTTCCTGCAGGGTTTTTTTCTGAGGGGACGCAAATCCCTTCAGCCTGCCGCGGCTGTTTGCAAACAGAGTGCTAGATCCCAGCCCAGCAATCTCCTGCCCGCAGGCTTGGACCTTTGGACCTGCTGAGCTGGAGTGCGGGGAGGCACAGAGCTGCTCGGTCCTGCCTTTCCTGGAAATGCCTCTCAAAAAACCTGAGC
>KZ506871.1:51996-65151 GCA_002844005.1 Limosa lapponica baueri | reverse complement strand
AAAAAAAAAGAAAAAAAGCCTAAAAGGTCAAAAATTCAGAGAGTACTAAACAAATCCGTACATATAGGTCAGGGGTGGAGCGGGAGAGACTGCTTTTGACTGTCCAAAGTCAGTGGCTCTGGCAGCTTTACCTCAAATCTGTGATGACCTGAATTACATGAAGAAAACTAACAGGAAGTTGATAACACTTCATAATGTGCTGCCAGTGTTTTGCCTCCTTTTAAATCACCAATTTGCTTTTAGCGTAGATTGGTTTGTGCCCTTGTTTTTATTTTCTGGTTGCTTCTGTTTGCTTTCTGCGACAGGCTAGAGAGCAAACGTATCTGATTTCCCGGCTGTTGCTGTGGGCTTTACACATAGCAACAAGGAGAAAAAAAAAACTTGTCCTTTTTTCTCTCATAGTAAGAAACAACCTGCAGCCTCAAAAATCACGTCAGAGACACTGAGGGAGGGGAAAAGCTGTGCCCCCTTTCCTCTTCCAGTCGTGCCACGTTTTATCACCAATGGTTGGTTTGCCCCATCTGTCCCACCAAAGCAGCTCTCAGTCATCTCCCTGCTGTAGAATAATGCTCTGTTTTGCCCCCAGAAAATAAAAATCCAATCTCCAGGGCAGCTCCTGAGACTAGAGGGAGTGGAGAGAGCCAGGAACATGCAAATGCAGCTTTTATTTATTCATGGGTTAAACCTCCAAGTGCCAGAGCGCCTGGCTGCGTGAGTGCCCTTCCTCCCTTTCAGCCAAACCCAACCCGCGTGGTGCTGGGCAAGCGTCAGCAGAGGTGATGATGACGATGATGGTGGTGATGGTGACTTAACTGAAATCTTCAGGCACACCTGGCTCACATTTAACAGCTCTAGCCCTTTTTTTATTTGGCCCAGCCCCGCCATTCCGATCACTCTTTGAGACAGGTATAGTCCATCCTCATTGCCGCAGTGGGGAAGCTGAGGCAGGGCAGTGGCAGGGTTTGCCAAGGTGCAGGAAAGCTGAGTCAGGGCTGACATGGGCTTTTGGGAAACTCCCTCACAGTTCTCCATTTTGCTTTTGCTTCCCACAGAAACAGAGATTATGCAACTGTGTTGTCTGTCTCTTTGCCAGATCCCTCCTTGTTCATGGTTTTTAACCCACAGGGGGAGATTTACCCCCAGATGTGGGTGTTTAAGAGATGTTCTGTGGAATTTGGCAGGTCAACTGGGAGAAGGAGAAAGACCAAAGACTTCCTCCACTGGGAGAAAGATAGCAGGGTGTGCTGAACTACATTACGGCCCACCCGAGACTCCACACAGGAGGGTGCTACCAGAAACCAGCTTCAAAGCTCTGCCACTCCAGGAACATCTTGCAAAAGTATTACCCTGTGGGTGCTGAGGCTGCTCTCCTGGGCCTCCTTCTCCGCAGGGATGAGTCCCAGGCATCTGGCCTCACCACACAGGGTGCTTCGGGGCTGGAAGGACAGAGAGGAGTACTCTGGCTTTGGGCTGGGATGAACCCCTATTCCCTAGCCCCTACAGCCCCTGCAAGCCCGCTCTGTGAGCCGGAGCTGTCATCTGCTGAGATCAGAGATGGCTTCCCCACCAGAGAAGACCTCTTTGAGGTCTATGTGAGAGTCCTTCCACCACAACAAAAACTGCGCAAATATGCTTTGCTGCCATTTAGTCTGGTGTGAGCTCAAAGAGTAGGAATCACCTGTCCTTGGTTAGACACCCAAGGTGTCTAAGGCTTAGACATGCCTCGAGGTGAGTCAGGGGAACATGAGGTGAGGCCAGCTGGCTCCAGAAAGTGCTGAAGGCTGCACAGGGAGCTGAGGGGTTTGTGCTGTCTAATGTCCATGTGGTTCCAAAAATCCCACATGCCCAGACCAAGGGGTGACAGGCATACTTAAGACTCCCAGCTGGATGCTTTTGCTTGAATACCCCATCCTGCCCTGCTGTGGGTTACCGAGTCATGAGAAGGCGGCTTCCTTGCCCCCAGGGTGACTAGGCTCTGTCCTGAAACAGGCTGGTTACTGCACCAAATTTTTATGCTGGAGAGGAATGACTCTGCTGTCATTTGGGGTTTCCTTTGCCTCCCCTGTGCCTGGTGTAGGAGGAAACACAAAGAGACAGATCCCCCAGGCAGCGGGTCTTGCAGTCCAGGTGAGGACAGCAGCAGCGCCCAGGGGAGAAAATACGGGCACAGGACAATTTGAAGTGACCTAGGAGATGGCTGACATCTTGCTTTGGGGCGTTTTCCTTTGATTTGTCTCTTAAACAATCTGGGAGTGGGGTGAGGGTGGGGGGTGTACCCAAGACTTATTATGAAAGGGATGGAGAAAAAAGGGAAATAATTTTTAGATGGTCATAAGACCATAAGGTCTTTGTGTCCATAGCAGGAACAGCTGTTCAAGCTGGGACTCTTCTGTCCCCAAAAGATCCATGGGAAAGGTTATGGCAGAGCCTGCAAAATTACAAGAGACAGAGTGTGGCTGGATAGAAAAGGACCACTCATCATCTTGTCCACCATGAGAATGAGGGCATAAAAAAAAAACTAGCAGGTGGCAGGATCAAAACAAACCAAAGGAAATGATTCTGCACCCAAACAGGCCATTAGATTGGGCAGCTTTTTGTCACAGGATGTTGCAAATGCTTAAAATTTACTCAGCTTCAAAAACAACTAAACAAATTAATGGGAGAAAAATCTACTGAAGGAATATTAAGTACAAGGACACCTCTGACTCGGGTAGTCTGAGTCACAACAAAATGTTGAAGGTCGAGGAAACATTCTGGGGAAGTATCACTTGTCCTTGCGCCCTTCCAAGGGTGGACTTCCACGAAGGCAGATGCATGGCTAGATGGGCTGTTAGGGGACATTTCTGTATTTAAGAATACAGAAGCACCCAGAACTGATACACGGTGTCTGTCGTGATAAGTTTGTTACCTGCTTGCATGAATCTGCCCCACGATCTCGCTGCTGTGCTGTGCAAAGCATCTCCTGGAGGTATGGGGTCCAGGGGGCACCTGGCAGGTGGGGAAAGGAGATAGCACCCAACAGGACCTGTGCAGGCAGGTCCCTGGAGATAGGGTGATAGCAGGGGAATCGCTCGATGCAGTGCCTTGATAGAGCACCAGCTGCCGGCTCCTGAGCCAAGAAACCGAGCCTGAAGGCCTCGAGATAAGTCGAGGGCAGAGGGAAACCAGCCCATGACCAGGCAGTGAGAATTTCCAAATCTGCTTTTTCATTCCTGTGACGCAGGAAAACAAGATAAAAAGGAAAATACTCAAAACAACTAATATATACACTGTGTGTGAGCTGACACAGGCAGGAGGCAGGAACAGCCACAAAACCAAAGCTGAAGGGCAAAGCACAAATTTAATCTCCATACATCGTAGATTGGGGACTCTTTGAAGCAGCAGCCGGGCAGAGGCCCGCAAGCCGGGGACACGGGCACCACGGAGCGAGAGAGTCCTTGATAGCGAGAGAGACAGTGACAGAGTGTCTGAACCTGGTGTTCTCACGGGTATTTCAGGGATTCAAGCAGGTGTATTTTTCCGCTGTGCTTTGATCTTCTCTGACAACGGGGCAGGAATCTCAGGCACGGTCGATAAGGTGCCTCTAAGTCCACCACAAGCCTATGTTATCTAAGTGCAGATGTTCTACGTGTTGAGCACATAAGACTAAACAACAATCAGACTGATATATGTGTTTTCCAACACCCCACGTGCGAGTCACTTGAGCGTGTTTACCACCCTCCTCACCGATCCTCCATTCCTTTCCCACGCCCTGAGCAGGCTCTGCCCAGCCCGGCCACCCCAGGCCCAGCTGCAGGGCCAGGCTCTGAAGGTGTGAGCACCTGCAATGTCTTCATGGTCTTCATGACCAAGATGCCTTGAGAGGCGGATGGTGAAAGCACCAGCAGGAGCAGGATTCAGAGTCATCCCAACAGATGGTAGCACCTTTCCATCTTTTGGGCTGTGTCTATGAACGAGTGAAGTCCATTGCCCCCAAAACAGCTTCCAGGTCTCAAAATCGTCCATTAACCCTACATTACTGTGCATCCACTGAATGGGAAGAATACCATCTTCACACCAGGGGCTTTGCAGAGGGTTACCATCTCTCTCTCTGTGTGCAAAGTGTCTCCTGTGCAGCCAGTGTCAGTGTTAGCAGAGAGTCTGGCAGTCTCGGGTCTTGCTCTGCAGCCGTCTCCGATGTCAATAAAACACTGCCGGCCACATCACCGACCGGATGCCCACGAAATACAGTCAATAAGTGAGAAGCCTCTTGTTTTCTCCTGCTTTGCCAAGACTTTGGAGTGTCACAGGTTATATATATATTTCCATGTCCTGTGTTCTGAGAGCCCTGGATAAAGTATTATTTGAATTTTTTTTATTGCTTATTAATCATCAGAATATTAAGAGTAACAGCAGGGTATTTTCATTGTGCTCTTTTATCAAGTCCTCTGACAGCTTTGGTGAATTTTTAGACAGAAAGTAGATAGGAAAGTAGCATAAATGTATATATATTTCATATATATGTGAAAGATGTGATGTTGATGAGTGTAAACAAAAAGGAGAGTAAGGTAGCAGAATGAATGTCACAGTATTTTCACATATATGAAAAAAAAAAACCAAACAGAAAAATTCCGTATAATCAAGTCAAGCTTGAAAATGGCTTTGGAAGGAGCAGCTTCATACTCTAAGAGGACAAGCTAGGAACAATGTTACTAAACCCTCCCTTCTAATTTCTTTTGCTCATAAGTGATCAGGTAAATGGAAATATGTCTCACTCTAGGGAAAAACTCTGCATTTCTGAAGCTGAGCATGTGTTCTGCTGCTGAGGGAAGGATCTGAGTGCCCTGGCAATGCTCACCAGCGCTACACTTAAAAAAAAAAAAGAAAAAAAAAGTGAAATGTATTAAAAATGGATGCTGAGAGAAGAACACGCTGGAGAGGGAGAAAAGCTTTTACACAAGTTATGCGGCATTCGTGGTATTTTGGCTGCTTCTATGCAAAGAGAAGGATTTGTTCCCTGCAAGGTGCTCGCTGCTTCCTCCAGTTCCCATTTTGCAGCCCCTGCTCCATACATTTTCCCTGTGGAGGGAGATGCTTTCAGGCCTCCACCCCATGGGGCTTCCCTGCTTTGCCCCACTCACCCCCCTCTCACACCAGAGGGGCAGCAGGAAGAGGGAAATAGCTAAAACTTGCCTTTTTTTGGTATTTCCTGCCAGCTGGCAAATACTTTCAGCTTTTTTTTCTTCCCCAGGTCGAGAGCAAGGAAAGGTCCTTTGATTATCTCAGAGATACGGAGAGCACAGACCAGACAGGACCAGGCTGCAGCCAGCTCACCCAGCTGAACACCCGCCCTGCAGCCCCAGTGAACGTGGAATGAAGAATAACCCATCCTACAGGCCAGGCAGAGGATGCTGAGATGTGCTGGATGGCACAAGGACATGGGGTGTGCCAAACCAACCATGCATTGAGAGCTTCAAGGTGGTGTGGCCAAGGAGTTTCCTGCAGGATGGAGAAGCATGTGGGTAATTAATGGAAACCTCCTGGCAGGTAAACAAGCCTGGAGGAGGCTTACCTGGCCCTGGGGGCGGCAGTAGATGGGGATTGAGATGTTGGCACAGCAAGGCACTGAGGCACAACACCTACAGGGCACAGCCACCCTCTGCTCCATCCACAGCTCCCCCAGGGACCCTCTTGCAGAGCTAAGCCCTCCAGCCACAGCCGCAAAAACAGGGCAGGGAAATAACTGGTGTTGCCCCAAGGTCTACAACAGGGTGCTGGTGACGCAAAAGGGACCAGCAAGGGGTGGCTGGAGGGGACATGGATGCAGGGGAACTGATGGAGCTGAGAAGCAGACCTTCAACCTCCAGCTACTGCCTCCTGAGTCCTCGTCCTTGCAGGGTGGCATTGAGTTGCTTATCCCTCCATAGCCCTCCTTTCTCCAGAAGGACATGTGAGAACTGCTCTCTCACTCGGACAACGCTGGAGGGTTTCGGCCTTGTGAAATCAGACCAGTGGTTTTCTGGTTGGTTTTTCCCAGACCCCTTAGAAGCGCTTCCCAAATTTCCACAGGATGGCAAGCCCCAGGGTGGAGATGACTGCACTGCTCAGTGCATTCAGGCCAAGCAGTGAGGCTTCTCCAGACTTGTTCGCCTGTCTGCAAAATTTGCATTAATTACCCTCCTGGTGATTCAGGCTCCTGCAGGAAAGTTCAGCCTCCTGCTCGCCATGCTCGGGCACACAGAGGAGTTTGCAGGGCCAGTGTAACGGTGTCCCTCTCTATCCAGCCCAGTGCTGCTGAGCAGGAATTCACACCCACCATGGTGTGGTTTCCAGAGCTCATAACCTACCTGTGCATACAGATGAGTGAGACGTTGCATCGACCACATGAACCCTGCAAGCATTTCTTTCAGAAGAACATCTCATTGCCAGGGCAGGTTTAGATTAGATATTAGAAAAAATTTCTTCACTGAAAGGGTTGTCAAGGATTGGGACAGGCCGCCCAGGGAAGTGGTTGAGTCACCATCCCTGGAGGTTATTTAAAAATAAGACGTGTAGATGTGGCACTTAGGGACATAGTTTAGTGGGAGTTGGCAGTGTTAACAGTGGGACTCAATGATCTTAAAGGTCTTTTCCAACCTAATGATTCTATGATTCTATGATTTTTATGGGAGGCTGGAGGCGGAGGCTCTAAGGGAACATCTCCTGCTCCATCCCCTCTCTGGATCTCCTCACCCAAGGGAGTCTCTCTGCTGTTCAGCCACCCAAGCTTGTTGGCTGTGCCTGGGGCTTGGTGCTTACACTGCAGTTTGGTTTTCTTTCTCTGAATCTGTTCATATTTGTTGTGGGAAGGGTCATGAAAAGGCCAAATTCAGTCTCAGCAAAACAAGATCCATCTCAACTCACTTGACCCTCCCTCTGTTTCCTAATAGACACTCTTCTTTGTGGTCAGTTTTTATGACCATGGGCAGGACCTGCACTACGCATCTTCAGCTAAGCCTGGTTGGCCGTGCATTTTAACGGAGCTGCTGGCAGAAGATGACTGCATTGCTGCTGGAGACCAGCCCAGGGAGACCACCTGAACTATGGCAGTGAGTGAGAGCACTTGTAAGCTCAGCTGATAGCAGCTCATAACGCGCTGGAAGTGAAAGGTCCCAGCTCGGCACAGATCGTGGTGTTGATGTGCACCCAGTCCCTGAACCATGAGTGGTGGGAGACCCAGAAAAGTTTCATCCTTCCCCTCGCTCGCCTCCTGCAAAATTCTGTCCCATGTCACCGAGACTTCTGCCCAAATACAAGAAGCTGGCTGCTCTGAAGCCAAAGCCAGGGTCTGAGGGACTCACTCGTGAGTCCACCAGCTCACGAGGGCTGCTGCTGCTGCTGTGTGGGTTCCAGCTCCTTCACCCCGCTGCCAGTGGCTCATCCCCAGGAATGAGGACAGCCAGCAGTCCCTGCAGGAGGGTCAGCCACTCTCAAGGGAAGGACCATCCTGCAGAGCAGAGGTGAAAGTGAAGCACTGGGGATGTCGGCTGAGGCTGTTGCCTCTCCCAGACACACCCAGGGTCCAACACCACCTCATGCCAGTGATGCTGGCGGCCGGGCCATCTCAGCCACAGTGTAATGCTTGAGACAGGGACACCTTGTGCAGCAAGAATAACCTGAAACGCCAGTCCCTGACACAGAAACTGGCACCAAATGATACGGATATTTCAGTTACAGCCCCATCAATAAAGCAGTATGTCCCGCAGACTGCTGCTTTGGAGGGTGACAACAGTCACTTCAGGCTTCGACAGAAATCGGATCAGGAGCCTCTGAGGACCACAGCACGTACCACCGCTGCTGTGTGCAGCTGGAGGATTGTCCCTGCAGCTGGCAGGTTGAACAGGCTCAGATATTTCTGCACGCTGAGCCCAGAACGGGAGCCGTAAGATGACCTGAACAGTTGGCTACACAAACTCTTTGGAAATGCAAACCACTGTCTGACAGGCATAAGGTCACAGCCCGTCACCCTCCCCAGGCCCTGGAATCACAGCTGAAATAGCATTGTAATGCGCTTATAATTTATTCATCAGCTGAATGAGAGCAGCAGCAGGCATTTTGATGGCACTCTTTTATCAAACCCCTGGCATGGACTTCATCCATTTTAAAAGAGCAAACTAGAGTAGAAAAGGGAAAAAAAAAAAGGACAACTTTATTCCATTCAAATTTAAACAAGCAGGGAAAAGGGCAAATCAAAATAAAGTTTAAAAAACCTCCACTAAAGATTTTTTTTCCTCTTCATTTTTCTTCTGCTTTGTTCTGAACCTTTCAAACTTTGCATTTCTCTGCTGGTGGCTACTTTGATGCAGAAGGCTCCCATTAACCCAGATGCTGCTGACTGATGCTCAAAAGCATCTTTTCATCCCTGTGATAAGTTCTGCCTGAGGACTGGCTTGCCCCATTTTTAGGTGAAAAAGAGCCAAAAGGTGAATTGCGGACAAACTTTAATTCTCAAAGACTCGCAGTTGCTTCCCTTGAGGCATGCTCTGCTCCCCAGATACAGGAACCTATATAGGTGCCAATGTGAAGGCCAGGACTCTCGTATGCTCGTTCTCTTTTTCGGGAGGTGAGGATTGGCCCGTGCAGTAACGCTGCGTTGCTCACCTGGACAGCGCAGCAGATAATTGCACTTTGATTTCCCTTGTTAAATGGGGAAATCTAAATCTTTCCTTGGCAACAAGGCATTAGTACCTGGGCTGAGATCCATCACTGTGGTGCTTCTCTGCCCTCCGGTACTGAGGTATCTGGTACAAATAATAGATGTAACCCCAGATTCCTCTGTTGCTGGTTCCTCCGGAGCTGAGAAACCAGCCTGCAAAGCCCAAAGTGTTGTTTCCCCTCAGCCCACAGGCAGCGTGTGCGACTCCAGTGGGAATGATGGGCTGCCAACACCAGTACAGCCTTGGATGGAGATCTGCATTCAGCCTGGGCACCAGCAAGTCAGGAAGGAGATGGAGGGAATAATCCTGGCCCCTCTCTCTATCCTCCATATCCCCATAGTGGTCTGGACAAGAAGAAATGGGAAGAGATTCGGGCTGGGGGGGGCACCCACCAGCTCTCTAAAAAGGAGGTGAGCTGAGCCCAGAGACATGTTGACCTAGGAGGAAGTGAATCTCCACTTTGGGCAGTTTGAAGGACAAAGATTAAAGAACTGGTTGGGCAAATATGTCCTGGGCTGCTATGGGCAAATTGAAACTGCCTTGGGGCAGGATGGTGATGAGGTGGGCTTCCAGATGTCCTGCGCTGCTTCAGTACAGCCCAAGGAATAGCTGTTGGTGGTTGGAGTTACAAGGGGCTCCTGGTGGGGCTTTGAGTAGTTTGTAGGGGAGATGAGCAGAGCTCCTACCCTCTCCCTGATCTTCTCCATCACAGGAGCATCCATTTGACGTGCCACTGGTGAGACAGTGTTAAAGTCTAGCCCAGAGTCCCCAGAATCCCTACCAGTGCCTTGCCAGAGCAGAGGAGTAGGGAGGAGGCAGCAGAAGAGGAGATAGTGTCATCTTTTAGCCCAGGCGATTCCAGTTCCCTAGGGGAAGGAGCAGATGTCTGATCCTTTGAGCCACTCAAGAAAGAAATTGGATAAAGCACTGAAGAATATCACGCAAGATCATCCTGCCCCAAGAACAGAGTCATGTAGGTGGGACCTGCCTCATCTTCCCACCTCTTGTCCCCTCTCTCTGCCAGCTCACAGGGCAGTAAACCTCTAATGTGACACCAAGACGGCATTTGCATTTTCAAAGCTTCTGCTGTTGCTAAGCAGAGGAATCACCTCTCAGTTTGTCATCCTGCATGAATGCAGCTCGCAGGAAGGAGGAAAGAGAAGAGGAAGAGAGATATTAAAAATAGATGATGAGAACAAAGCAGAAAGGACTTGAAGAGAAGTTTTCATCTTAGATTTACCTAAGGCATTAGTGGCATCTTGAGGTCCAGTTAACAGTGACAAGTTCTGCTGCCAGGGGCTGAATTGACGGCATGTGTAGCACCCTCCTCTCCTGGAGAGACTTCCCCTTCCTGGAGCCATGTCTTCCTACGCCAGACCCTGTTTCTTGTTCTCTGAGCCCAAAGAACAAACCGATTCATTCAGGTGAAACAAAAAATGGTGATGAGGAGGGAACAATATGGTTTGTGGCACAGCACACCCCACAGAGAGCCCTGCTCGCAGGCAGGCAGTGACCATCCGTGGGAGGGCAACTAAAGGAGGAGGAGGAGAAGGCTTCAGCCTTTCATTGCAGTATTATCGGAACTGACTAGGTGGGAGAAATGCCATATGCTAAATCAAAAATTCAGGTCCTTCTTGGGGCAGCCTGGGCTAGGGGAAGGGGACACCAGGCTGACCAGCTGAGCTTCCCTGGAACCACGAGCAGAAATGCAGGCAGGAGCCTTGGAGGGGGCTGCCCCGACTTCCAGGTGCTCTGTTGCTTCAACAGCTTCTATTTTCTGTGAGCAGCGTATGCTTTTGTCAGAGGGAGGATAAAAAAAGTTAGGGGGAAAAAAGACCAATATTCTCTTTAAAAAGCAGGCCTGATGGAAAAATTTCAGCCTGCCCCATTGAATACACCAGGGCTTTCTTTACTCTCTGCCTTGCATGATTACCTCTTTCGTTAACATTCGAGACAGGCAGCAGGCGGAGATAAGTCCTGAATAGCTCCAAACTTTGCTTCTCCCATCTCTCCCGGTGTTCAGACAAAACCTGCGCTGGAGGCTGGCTGCAAGGAAAGGTGTTTCCATGAACACAGAGATAGGGACAGCTCAGTCCCGAAAGGGCTCGGCTCCTGCCTGTTCGATCAGCCCAACGTTTTCCTCCAAGCCGTGTGTCACCGGCGAGCTGGGATGCCACATTAATGGAGCAGAGCAGGCAGGTCTTTCCCGGCTGGTATCGACGAGGAAGGTCACAGTGTGGCCCTCCAGGTCAGATGCCTCATTAGACTCGTTATCAATGAACATGGGGCACGTGGAAGGGCAGCTGGAAGAGAGCACTGGGCCTGGGGCGTTTGGGAATGATGGTGGCCATGGCATTAAACTTCGGTGTTCGGGAGGTGGGGATGGAGGTGTGAATGGGGCTGATAGGGTTTGCGGAGCAGGGAGCAGTACTGAGCAGCTGGGACTGGGCTCTTGGGACTGGGAAGGGCTGGGATGAAGCCAAAGATGCATTGCTGACTCCCATTGCGGGACTGGGTGGGATGTGGTGGGCAGAGGTAAAGTGCTTTGTCTCTCCTGGAGGAAGCACTGCTGAGCGCATCATGTCTGGAACCCTCCCAGATGTGGCCCAGACATCGAAGCCAAAGAAGAGTGTCCAAACCCAACGGTGATGGAAATACCTGCCACCCAGGAAGTCTGGCACCAAAGTCAGAGCTTGGCTCCTGCCCACATGTCCGGCCAGTCAGCTTGATCCCATATTGACCAAACATTATGTCCACCAACCACAGACTCTGGTAGGAGCTTTATCTCCTACCAGAAAACACACCCAGCATGGTACAGCACAGCCGCCAAGGAGCTCCTCCAACCAACAGCATTTTGGCCATGCAAGCGTTTGTGATGCCGCCCTCCAGCCCCCGGGCTGAGGATGTGAGAGCAGAATTAAGCAGCTTTCTGTAAATATGACTCACTCCAGGGTGGTAAGAAGCGAGTGATGGTGGCTGACCTGTGCCTGTGTGCACAGGAACACGCGCCTTTTCGCAGCGCAGCCCGGGCAAGCCGGGGACGGAGGAGGGATGTTCCTCCAGATTACCTCCATGGCAGTCAATGAGAGCTCAGCCCAGCCCACGACAAAACCCGTGCCAGTCTCCGCAGGGACAGTTTCTAGGGTGAGTTGGGATTTTGCGAGGGCCCGTCCCCCTGACACGTCAAGCTGGAGTATTTAGAACCACAGAATCATTTAGGTTGGAAAAGACCTTTAAGATCATTGAGTCCGAGTGAGTACAGCCTGTAGGCAGTTGCACACCCTGGACCGGGTACCAGTACTGGCTCTGGAACATCTTTGGAGAAGGTGGTGGGGGTCTCCTTGGGGCGAGCCCAAGAGGCAGGAGGAGAGCAAGCAGGGCAGCCACAGGGACGAACAGGAGAATGCAATGCTCGCCACTGGGCCAGCAGCAAATTTGTCCTGGTAACAGCTGGTGTGCAGGGAAAACCATCTGCGTCATGCTC
Organism: Limosa lapponica baueri; assembly: GCA_002844005.1. Taxonomy (NCBI): domain Eukaryota; kingdom Metazoa; phylum Chordata; class Aves; order Charadriiformes; family Scolopacidae; genus Limosa; species Limosa lapponica. The sequence goes on along the minus strand of KZ506871.1, from coordinate 52,992 downwards.
TCCTCCCTGGGCAAGGGTCTGGAGAAGGAGCGGTGGCTGCCAAGTGCCAGGTAGACACTTCAAGGTCCATCTGTAGCACAGGCTGTCCCAGCCGCATGATCCCCCACCAATGCAGGGAGCCCCTGCTGTCATACCCGTGCCTTCGGGAAAGTCCATGGCTCTGGGAAAGGCAGGAGGTTGGTCTAATGGTCACCCATGCCCATGGGACTGTCCTCGGGATGGGAAAGCAGTGGGAGGTGATGGGGGCAAGAGAGAGGGTCAAAGCTACGCAAGGATGTGGGGATGATGGGACACACCATCCAACCTGTTTCTCCAAGGAGCAGGAGCTTCTGCGAGGTGGACTAAGCCCTGCCACGTGCAGAAGGATGAAGGAAATGCCAAGCAGAAATGGGTTCCAAGATATCTCAAACATGAGGTGTCCAAAGAATCCCATTCCTTTTTACGCGGTAACTGTGGAACTCTTGTTATTGTCTAAAATAAATGTCCTGCCCCTCTGAACGTCACCGAGTTGATGGATGGAGAAACACCCTGCAGCAGTGAGGCCCACATCTCATGAAATAACTATTCCCGGCTGTCGGTCCCTGCTGCTTGGACAGCCCCTGTTGACTCTCCCCTGGTTCTTGCCGTCTTTCACCGCTTTCTTCGTTTGATTCATTTCTGAAGTACATACTCCTCAACCCTTCTCTCTACAGCAGCATCTCAGGGTCTTTTGCCATCCCGCCCCTGGGCTCCGTGTAACCCAGCGCCACGGGTTTGCGCTAGGGCACTACAAGATTTCCACGTTTGTTCATCCCCAGTTTCTATTTGCCCGCAAGTCCACAGACAGCAGCGATTTCCTTCAGGCACCCCTGACGCTAGGGGTGGGTGGGGGGACGGACAGGACGGGACGGGACGCGATAGATAGTTTAGAACTCGTTGTCACGGCCCCACGGCTATTAAAATCATTCCTGCTAGAACCGCACCAGCTCTTCAGTTGGAGGAACACCCCTCAGCTTC
>KZ506871.1:17478-31537 GCA_002844005.1 Limosa lapponica baueri | reverse complement strand
CCCCTGCTGATAGGAGAACGACAGCATTTTAATCCTGATGGCTGCAGCCTGTAAAACGGCCCCTGTGTGAAATACAAAATCTGGTGTCCGCGGACACAGTGCCCTGCAAGGCTGGGCACCGTTGCAGCAAACACCAAGGAGCTTGTGCTGCAAATGTCATTTCTTGGATACTCCTGAGGTCACTTCCCCAGCATCTGACTACTCGATTTCCACCTCTGAGGAAGACCAGGAGTGTTGAGCCTGAAATGCTGTCCCACTTGCTGTTGATACGGGCCACAAAGAGCCATGGCGTTCAACCTTTGTATCTCTGCAGGCTTTCTGTCTTGAAAAGATGACATGGCTTCGCTGAGCAACGCTAAACAATAGCTGATTAGGTAGATGTCTTCTAGATTCTTGTTGTTAAAACACTTCGAAGCCATAAAACATATTGGATCTTCAGCAAAGCTGCCAGTGTATTTGCTGCTAGCACAAGAGACACCTTGCCGGCAGGAGAAAGTACTTTTTCCTACGAAGCCCAAATTGACTTGAAAGTTTTTGGTTGGTTGTTTTTGCTGTGGTGTTTTGAAAAGCACCTGGAACTGACCTTGTAGCTAGTGGCCCAGTGTTCATTTCAGCATCTGATTAATCTTTTTCTGCTTTCATAAGTTGATACGCTCGCTGTTGGGAAGAGGCTAACTGAAAATACTGCCGAGTAACTTGAGCAGCAAACAATCTGGTACTCTAATGAGGTCAATCCCATCATATGGAGCGTAAAGGAGTATATTTTGAAACTTGTTCCCTTTCGCAGGCGTCAGTCAGTGCTGTTGTTGTATTTTAAGGGCGAGATCTGTGTTACTGATTGTGCAGTGTCCGGTGCAACGAGGCTGTGCCTTGCCAGGTGCTCAAAAACCTGCAAAGTGAACCCAGCCCAGAAGTGCAATAAGGGATTAGTGGCTACTGATGAGCTTCAAAAATGATGGTTACTGTACAGCTTGTGGTATGCAAATGTAGGTGAATTAGAGCTCTCTTGAAAGCCCAGTGTACTGCAAAGGCTGGCATTTTTCTGCTGTAACTAGGTGGTGGAAGAGCTGCCTTTTGGTGAGTGCTTGCTGCTTCCACTCTCCCAAAAAGTTAGATGTGGGATGTTAACGACATCCTCTGTAGAGGCATGTGTGCTGCTGAAGCCATACTTCTAAAGTCTACATTGTAAATCAGGTGGTCACTAAATCTGGTCAAAAATTGCTGGCTTGGCTGCCTTCATCACTAAACAAGCAAGTAGGTCACTAATTTAACTTGCTTAGATTATTTTTCCCTGCTGCCATCCCCCTGCACTACAGCTGCTAAGATATTGCTCAGGAATTAGAATGGAAAAGGAAGGAACACCCTGGTTGTTTTTTTGTTTCCTAGAGCAGAAGACTACTGAGAGAGTACATGTATGCATGCATCTATGCAGTTTTCAGTTTATCAACACTTAAACCCACAACTGGCAGTATACAAAATTGTCCTCTCGTGAGTTTTCTCCTAGGAAAGGTAACAGGCATTTGTTCAGGATTTCAGTAGGAGCCAAAGGCTCCTGGTTGGGATTTTTTCCTGTATGTCACACACTTACTGCAACAACCAAGTGGCTGCTCGGTCTAAGTGTATCCTGCCAAAACCCTTGACACTTAACTCCAGAAATAAAGTTTTAAGTTGTCGCTTCTTCCAAAATAAATCATTTAAGTTAAAATTGAGGGGCTTGCTGGCTAGTTTGTTACGTGGCTGCAGGTGATGCCCACAGGGGTGAGAGGACGAACCTCCGCCGGTCTATTCTTCACTTCTTGCTTAGGGCTTACAGTGTTTGGATGCCGAGGCATTTCTGAAGTTAGAATACTGAAGGTTTATCAGACCCATAGTTGAGTGTAAGAAGTAGGAGGCAACAGTTTATGCACTTTTAGTTTTGGAGGGGTTCAAATGCCAGTGACAGTGCTGCCCATGCTGTCATTATTCATCTGGTTCTTAACAATCTGTTTGACGTGGTAATTCTGCTGGCAGCTTGTGTCCTACTGTGACAGCACGTTCCCTGTGGTACTCCAGTGGGACCCTGAGCTGCCCTGCTTGGTGTCCAGCTGGTTAGGTGCTCTTGTGGTACCTGCTAGTCCTCACTTTTTTCTTTTTTTAAAAGCTATAAATGTAAACAAGCTCTGGGACTGTTTTGGCACTGAGCTTCCAGTGCTTTGCTGTTTCTCTTCACAGCTGGTATGCTGCAGCCGTTTGCACAAGCAGAACTGTACATGTAAGCATCGTAATAGCTGCTGCTTCAAACGTCTGTAGCAGTGGGGAGAAGGCATGTCAGTAGTGGGCAAACTTGATACTGGAAAGATATGTCATGTTCTTCAAAGATGGCTGGGGAAGGAGGACATCCTCATTGATAGAAAAACGCAGACACAAGTTCAGGTTTCTAGAGATATTTTGAACTTAGTTCAATAGAAGTTTATCAGATAGTGATGCAGAGGCTTTCTACCATCGCTTCTCCTGGACAACTGTAACAAAGATTACAAGGGTGCTGCCTTCTCTTTGCAATACCACCTTGGAATTGAAATCTCCCTCCTGAACCGAGAAGTCCAAGCCACATCTTTAATCTCCTTTTCAAACTACTTTCCACCTGTGCTCACCATCTAGTCCCCCTTGAGCTTCCTCAATGCTGTAATGAGTTCACTGTAATGTTTTCTGTTATTTTTAAAATGCCTTCTTGCTGTTGACAGGCTCTTCGTGCTACAGTAGAGTGAAGCTGACTGTACAGAAAATCAGCTTGAAAGAATCTCCAAATCTGGTTTTGGCACTAATAAGAGGTTACTTCCCAGCAGTTGATACTTGAATCAAACTGTCATATTTTAATTTGTTGTCCTTCCCAATACTGATTTATGCACTAAATCATAATTGTTTATGTCTGCTCAGTCCATTGTTTCGTCCCTGATACTGCCTGGTAGGTTTTAATAAAAAAACCTAAGGCAGCTGAACTTGCATTGTGTATTTTGATGGGGAGGAACAGAACAACAAAAGAAAGGCTTTAAATGTGGTTTGGTCATCCCTTGTAAATGAATATAGGCATTTGTGCAAAAAATTTGCAGTGCACGCAGATGAGATGCTGAAAGTAATGTGTAGAATGGCAGCCTGTCCGCCAGAGATGGACACCAGAGACTTACCTGAGGTCTCTGCAGAGCATTTTGGTTGAGAATACCACAGCGCAGCTCAGTACTCCTCATCTTTCACATTAGCAGGAAGGTAAGTGACTGAGTTTCTCAGTTAAATATCAGTTTCCCCCACAGCCTTTTTCATTCTGCATTATAGCAGTTTGGTAAGTACCACTTGAACTGTGTAGCACACTGAAAAAAAATGACTAGATACAGCTTTCTGAAAGCATCTTCTGAGAAGAATCCAAGAGTCTAAAAGCTGACTTCTGGAGTGTGGGTAGTTGGTTTGCTGTCTTCTCTGCATCTTTCCTCTACAGACAGATAAACACTTCAAGGCTATGAAGTGTCAGACTGAAATGGCACACATAGCACCTGAAATAAATCTGGATTTTTAGACTATTCTAGGCTATTTAGACTATTCTAGAAGCTAGTGACCTAATAGTTTAGTTGGAGACCATGGCTGTTAGGACATTGAAATTACAAATGAAATGCTGCCAGACAAAGACTTGCAGCTGATGCTTTTTGCTTAGATTTCAGGAAAGGGCTAAATGTGTTTAACAAGGTTAAGGAATTTTTTCTTGAGTTAGATGGCCAAGGAGTCACTAGGGTTTGTTCTAAGGAAGGGAACCAAGTGACTTGGGATATCCTGGGATCGCATGCTCCCTCACTTCGTTAGGCTGCTCTGAGCACATGAGCTCGGTTTTATACTGTTGTCTCTGCAGATCTCATGCAGGAAGTGTCTGATGACCTGGCCAAAACATTTCTGAGGTGGGAGTGCCTTGGCTCCCCAGACATACCGTGCTCCTTCTGCACGTGCAGTTCGTGCTCCAGATTCTGTAGGGGAGCTGCTGCTCTGTTTTACTGATGCTACTTAGCAGTTGTAGAAATGCTGGTTATTAGAGCTGGATTGCAGACATTTTTGCCATAGTACACAAGTTGAACCAAGCAGCTGCAGCTGGTTTCCTGGGATACCAGAGCAGAAGCCACGAACAGATTAGGTGTTGTTCCCCTTTCGCTCTTGGGCTCATTGACTAGGTTGTCAGTGTTGTCTGATCAACTTAAATCACTGGTTTGTTTTGGAGTGTATGATATTTGGAAAGGATTAGCAAAATCAATATGATATCATTTATTTTGTAGCATGTGAAGTTGAGCACTGGTGGTGCAGTCAAAGGCAGGTATCTTTATTGTTCACTCTGGTTTCTGTTGTAGATGCCGGTCATCTACTTGCGTAGCTCTCATGTATCCTGTTAGAAAGGTTCAGGACTCCTGACAATGCTGTATATTAGCATAAATGTTGTCTATCTTAAAATGAGACACAGGGGATAACTTGTTAAGCATTCTGATACTTATTTTTTTTATACCCAGATGAGTTGTATGATGTCGTACTTCAATACTGATGCTGAAGGCTTGCAAGCTTTGTCCTGAGCACTTCAAATGTTGGGAATATCAAGAAGTCCCTTGAAGAAAAGTGATCTCTTCTTTAGAGCTTCTTTTTCACATTGTGTTACTGAACGGTAACCTTCAGAACAAGACTGGCATACTTTCTGTTACCGGAATTTGTAGGAAATCTCTTGCTATTTGTGGTGGTAATTGGGGGGTGGCGGGGATGACTTTTCCAAACTTCAAAGCATAGCATGCTAATTTGGAACTGTATTGAGTGTCTTGAATTGCAAACTGTTTGAGACAGATCCTTGCCCTGCTGCTAAGACTTAGTTTGGTTTGAATGCATATATTTAATGTTGGAGACACTGATAATGGACTAAAGTTAAACCACTTTAAAGTCCTTCAGCGGCAGTGTGGCCGAGAGATGAGGCGACCAAGCATCGAGAAATCTGAAGGTACCCTGTTTCAGAGAGGGAAATCCTTGTTGAGAATGGTGGTTTTTTTTCACTTTCTCTGATTCTAAATCTGACTTGAAACAAAAGCATGTATAATTGATGTCACAGATACTATATGTGGATTCTGCTACTTACTGAGATAGTAATGGTTTTGATTTCTTCTCCTAAATTCATGTGACAGTGATAAGCGAGCTGTCTTGCTCTCCAGCGGGTTTCAGAAAGTACCAACTTCTGCTGACCTAATTGATGCCAAAGGTGATAATTAGGCTTTCTAAAAAGCTCTGAAGGCAGTCCAATTAGAGTAGGTATTCATGACTGCACTAACAGGTGGGTGCAAAGTGGGAGTTAAAAGGGATTCTCTTACCTTTGTGTGATTGCTTAGCTATTGCTATTCAGGGGAGGAGAGCTCCTCTCTTACATCTTTGTAGTAAGAGGTTCATATGAGAATATAAGCATTGTCTTGGGGTGTGTTCAAGTGCACTACAGTGTTCTTTTAAAAGAAGTGGGGGCATTGCAGTTCTATTTTTGTACTTCCAAGAAACTCTTCCATTTAGAAGAGCAGTGTGAGGATTTTCCTTGAAATTAACAAGTTCAAGATGGTAGTGCTTGTGTGAACATTAAATTGAATGCTAGCAATGTTACTTGTCTGTGAGTGTGGTGCATAGGAAAAGAGGCTGTCCTTTAAAGGACACTTTGTCCTTTGAGGTCTGAGGGTTGTTGAGTTCGAGGTGTTTGGCGTTAAAAAAAGCAAGCATCTTGGCCTTTTGCTTCAAGTAGCACATGGTGTAACCTTCTGCTTCTGGTGGGACAGTTAAAGGCCGAGCGGTTTTGGACATCTGCAGGGTATTCTGTGTTGCACCAGAACCAACAGTAAATCGGTACAATGCTGAGCAGGCAGGAGTAATTTTAAGGGTCAGGTATGCAGAGGTCTTCAGAGACCGTTGTGGTCCTTGGTTGAGCTGTTTGTGTGTCTGATGCAGAAAATGCGTAGTGGAATGGCCAGGGTGGCTGGCTGCTGATTCTTCTTTGCAGCGAGCGTGTAAGTGTGATCACCTAAAGTCCTGCCTCGGTGTACTTTACAGGCGTTGTTGGAGCTGTTCCTAAGAGATGCATGATCTTTGTTTCACAGGGCTAGTTCAGGGTTTGGAGGGATGTCACGGCAAATTGTGGTGACCTGGGAAATGCAGAACCCTTTTGGTGCAGCAAAGGAGCCTCTTGGATCTGACACTCAACTTCCCAGGTGCCTTCGGTGGCATGGAGACCATTGTGCTCGCTGAAAACACTTTTCCTCAGAGGCTATGAAAAATGGGACAAGGTGGGGTAGGAGGGGACTGAGCAGTGGTTCTAGTGAATAGTGCCGAATGTCCAAGAATATGAACAGAGGGAACCGCATGGGTGGGTGGTTTGTGTTTTTTTTTTTCCTGGGAAAGTGCTTGGAGTTGGTTCCTGCAGTTGTCCCCCATGCCACCACCCTCGTAGTGCAGGTACTTCCTCCACAGGTTACTTGAAACTTTGCAGTGTGACAGGGTGCTTAACTTTAAAGACGTTTTTTGTGAGCTGTTATGTTCTGTTATTGCCCCTGTATGGCTAGATACTTCCAAAACTGAAAACATATGTGTAGCATAAGGCATTTCTTACACTAAAATTTCCAGCATGTGGCTGCTGCTGTAGAGGAACACAGCTGAGAGAAGTGCAGAGTAAAGCGGTGAGAGGAAAACAGCTGGCTCCTGTTGGTCACCTTGCAGTGTTCTCCATCCCAGTCAATACTGTCATCTCCTCTAAAATTTGCCAAGACATTCAGAGCTCTTAAATGCACATCTTTACATGCTTGATTCACAGTAGCATCTGGAGAACTCTGGGTTTGTTTTGGTTGTCTTTTTTTTTTTTTGGAAATGAATTCCATACAGGAATGTAATTGTAACCAGGTAAGAGTATAGCTTTGTAGGCTACATAGGGGGAAAGAAATTGTATTTGACTTCCAGTCAATTTGCAGTATAATTTTCATCCAGAGATTTAACACAGCAGCATGGTTTATTGTATTTATAATTTAAATAATATATGATGATGCTTAGCTTTTTACATATTATTAGGCAGAGAATGCCTTGAGGGCTGTACTTTTTATTTCATTGTATCCAGATCTTCTAAACCAAACCCTGACAAGTGGCAATTACTGTAAACATACTGATCATGTGTAGATGGCTTTTAAGTTAGTGTGCAAACAGCTGTATAACTTTTGGTAGTATTTGGGGGGGGAAAAGTAATTCAACATTGATTCTGCTAATGATTTGATTTTGGGAAAATTTTACTCTGTATATCAGGTGGATTCATAAGGAAGATGGAGAACTATAGTTGTCAGACAAATGTTTCAGCTGCTAAAAAACAAACCTCTGAAGTACTTTGACAGTGTCTAGTCTGAAGTTGTTGTTGCAAAGTGCTGAAACAGCATTTATGTTTCCAGTGTCTAAGCCTTTTAACTACCAGCAGAAGTTGGCTGTTTCGTTCGGTACCTGATGCCAGATGAGCCTGTGAGTCCTCCTGTTCTTTAAGGGCTCTTACTGGAACCCAAATGGTATGTGAGTGGATGCAGGCAAATTGCCAAATGTGGGGCTTTTTGCTTTTCTTTTGTGCTAGACTAAAGAAAAATGTTGCCTCAGTATTAATGCTTATCAAAAAGTGCAATGTTTCAGGGATTCCTGAAAGAGTGGAACTGGCTTTCCAGTTGATGTGCTACATTGGAGTGGCTGCAAAAGGTCACAAAATTGAAGTTATCATAGTTAATGATACCCGCTCTCAGGCCTGCCAAATGGAGGGCAAATGGAACTGCTTCCAGTTGATACTGTCAGACAGAGTTCAAGCTCTGCGAAAGCCCTTTTCCAGCAGCAAAACATGCTCCAGACCTGGTACCTATGGAAGATAACTTCTCTAATGTCTAAAGTTGCTCAAAGGGTGTGTTTCTGCAGAGCAAATCCTAAACATCCTTACCTTCTGTGTGCATAGACACAATTTATTTAAAAGATAGTGGTCTGCCTGTGTCAGTATGTAACGTGGTACAAAAATCAGGTACAGACACTGCTCCAGAAGTTTTTATTTGGTCTGTGTACTAAATGTCATCTACAAGCTGAAGGGGACAAGAAGCAAGCTGGTTTGCTCCCTTACTGAATCAAGGCAAGGTAAAAGTTGTAGGTAGAGCACTTGGTACCATGTGTGTGTGGCTTTCAGATGCTGATTGCTGGTAACCTGACTAGGCGTAATGCATCTGTAGGCTAGTGTGAATACCAGCAGGGCTGTTAGCTTGTACTTGAGCATCTGTTAATTCATAATCACATCTACTTTATCACCACTAGAGGCTCCTCCAAGTCATGCTTTGGATACGACTCTGTCAGGAAGCAGCTCATGCTTTAAGTAGCACGCAGATGTCTGAATCTGCCAGTGTAACACCTCTTTACAAGCGATGAACTACTTCTTAAAATCAAAATAATCAGTCATCCTCCTGATGGTATGGTTGAACCTGAATCATCAATTTGAAATAGTTACTGATCATCAACTGCTGATGAACTTTAAAGCGATGTTGACTAAAAGCTTCTAGTGTTGCTTGCTAGTCACAGGAAAAAACAAGCATGAAAATATTTGTTATGTTGAGTGTGGGTAAATAATTTTCTTTTAACATCAACATATTTTATCCCAGCATGGATAAGGCTCTACTTACCAGCACAAATTATTTTAGGGTTCAGACATTTCCATGTGTGTCTGGGGTAGATTTCCCATGAAAAAGGCTGTACTTATGCTTGTATTCTCAAAACACTGTCAGCTTTTACTGCAAACTGATTATTACTGCATGGTAATTTGATAGGGTGTAGGCATTGTACATCAGATGCAGTGTGTCTGAGATACAGGCTCTGATCTAACAGCCAAACAACATTAAAACTAAGTTTTCAAGAACGTATCTTATAAGACAGGAAAGAGTCTCTTCATGGGATCGTGGCTAGCATACCAATATGTATGAATTTTTTGTTCTTTGCCATTCCTGGGTTTTGGTAGCCTCAGTTTCTTCCATATGCAAGCAAGTCCAGTGCTCAGGTATTAGGTTTTTGCAGACATGTGGGTATCATTTTTCTATGAATGGAGTAAGAGAGAATCCCATTCCCAAACTGACCGTGTGGATGCTGCAGTTTTTGAGTGTGGTGGTGTGCTGTATGCTGTATGGAGCTCTGTGTGGCAGCTATTGGGGACGTAGTGTGGGTTTTTGTAGACAAAAGACCAGTGATCTCTGCAGTCACAGATACTTAACATCTGATGATCCTATTGTTTAGAAAGTGGAGGAGCTTTTAGATGAGTCTTTGCAGGGAAAGCAACATGACTTATTTCTGTGGAGGTTTCAAAATAAGAAGGCGCTGTGTGGCTACTGGCATGAGGACCTGCTTGAAGGTTATTTTTTATTATGTTTCTCTAGCATTCAGCTAGTGTTCTTAAACTTTCGTGACCTTAAAAAGGGAGGGCAAAGCTGAAAAACAAGTTGTTCAAAATTCACCAGAAGCTGGATATCAGAAAGGTCTCAATAGAAAGTGATGGCTCAGATTAGAAAAGTTGCTCTTGAAACTCTCTGTTTTTGTGGGTTTTATTTTTATTTTTTCTTGAGGTGTCACCTGTTCCTACAAATCTCCATAGCCATAAATGCAGTACCTCTTGTAAGAGCTCTTACTGTCAGTCTGCTACCACAGTTTATCTTGTTGCTCAACCTAGGCTGCTCTGTTTTTCTCTCTGTGCTGTTCTGTTTGGAGGCTTTTCTTCATCCACACTGCGGTTCTTACTAAAAGCAGACTGTTGATGTACCATAGATCTTGTCTTCTCTTCCCTGGTATGCCACTTATGGGTGGTTGCTTATGTGTCACACAGATTTGTTCTAAAGTTAAGTTACATGTGCCACTTCAAATCAAGACTAATATCTATGATGCGCTTAAATACAGGAAGAAAAATTAAACGAGTTTTAATTTCCCCCCAGTTCCCTTCTTGGTACTGATGGGCAATACTGCATAGAGTTAGAGCTATTTAAGCGTTGCTTTTAGTCACACAATTGTACAAGTTTCCTGTGACTTTCCTACAAGATCCAGCTTTCTCTGTCCAAATGATGAGATCTCTTGCCTGTGTTCTCATCTTACATCTACCTCATTAAATTTCTGTCTTGACCTTGGAATCCTCTTCACCTGCAGTAGTCTGAAGTGGTTCTTTCTGACTGCTACTCTTACCCTGTATGCCTTCAAATTTAATGTAAATGGTTAAAATTAATTACATACAAGCTTGAATTTCAAGGATGTTCGTTCATGTACTGAGCTTACCTCAGTTGCACTAGTTCTGCTTTTATCAGAAGTATAAAAGGTACCTTGAATATTTGTGCTGCACTGCAGATGACTCAACCTGCTTTGCACCCTTCTGCTGCCTCTTTCAGAAGATATTTCAGCAAACTGAGGATTCTGGCTTTATCTAGATGTCATATTAGTCATTGACATGGCAACTAGTTGGAACATAGGTAGAAATATCAATGCTAGCTTTCACTTCAGTGTTGTACTTTGCCTTGTATATCCATCTGGTCTGGAAAATGTCTCTTTAAGCATCTGTGTATTAACAATCATCAAGAACAGCCATTTTGTAAATGGTTCTTGTCTAGCCGTGTGTAATTAGCTTTTAAAATGGAGCATGGTTCATACAGCAGGGAGGTGACTTCCTGGTGATCTGCAGGAGATGGAGACTGTGCGTGAAGGGACGTGTTCTTCAGTAACTGTCTCCTTAGGACCGCGTTGGGAGTGTAAGGTCTGTGTGGTACCTGACACAAGGCAGCCCAAGATGTGCTTCGAACTAACTGGAGTCCTTTGGAGCCGCTGAAGGCCAAAGCAGTTGAGCATCTTGTCCTTGCGACTACAGACAGTGGTGCTGTCTGATCTGCTTTTTTTAAAAGCAGACATTTAGCATAAGAGCTGGTCTTCTGCCTGGTGTGATGCAGCTGTTACACGTGTATCTGCAGGAGCTGGCACTGTGGCAGATTGGGGCTGGCGGCTGCTCCTTTTGCCCCCCAGCCCCAAGCAAGAGTGCTTTGTAGTGTCAGAAGCAGCAGTTTAATGCTCTGCGGGCCTCGGTGATCTGTCTCTGTGTTTTGATTTTTAACTTAGGGTGGGTGTCTGTGTTTGGCAGTCATCAAACAAATAAAACACATCATTTGAACCGGGCTCCCTTTCCTCACTAGGCCAAAGCTCAAACTGAGACTGTAGCACTTCGGTAATACTGTGGAATTTGCAGGGGTGTGTGTATGTGCCTTGTTTTGAAAAACTAAATCTGAGGTCTGAGCTAGGATTCATCTTTCTGTAATTCTCATCCCATGCAGTGTAGTTTACTGGCAACCAAGTTGTTGCTGCTCATGAGTGAAGCTACACTGATTGTGATGCTGTGAGCTCCAGATCATCCAAAGCACAAGGCAGGGGTGAGAAGTGGTAGAGAATGACAGAATGCTAAATGCCTCTTGAGTTTGGCTCCTCACCTGTGAAAAAATGCCCAGAACATGTTACTGTAGAAACAATAGCCTTAGGAGCAAGGATGGGTATGTATCAGCTAATGTACTTGTTTTAACTTAAACTTGGTTTGTTTGAAGCAGCCTATGGTAATGGAGCTGACAGGTGTATCATTACACAGTAATGTGAAAATATGCTTTTGTGTCTCAAAGGTAGGCTTCTTGCTAGCGAGTACCTGCTGGCTGCGTGCTGGATCCCGCAGTGGGCTGGGTGATGCTGGGCAGGGAGGCAGCTTGCATAGGGGTTTCGGAGCTCGCTGGCTCTCACAGGATTACAGACGCTGGCACAGTGGGGCTATGCAGAGACCAGCCCCATCAGTACAGGGTTATAAACCTAGGCTAACTCAATGCTGATGGCGTCTCCACACTAGGAGACGTTGCCGCTGCGTTTGGCCCTGTGGTTGCTGGTGGAACAGCCCAGCAGACTTGTTTACTCCTGCTGAGTAAGTGTTAACCTGCCTCTGCCTGGATTTACTGCCTGCCACCAGCTCCAAACGGGAGGGCTCACCACCGGTACGCAGTGGCTGACAAAGAAGTCGCGGGGCTGGGTAAGTGCTTAGTTGGCTTCCCTGCAGCAGCCAGCACAGACAACGGTTTCGGCTGCAATTCCTGGGTGCTGCTGTCCAGTTTCTGGAAGCCTATATCCCTTGTTAAAATAAAGGCTGGTGCACCAGCCTTGAGGAGTCCGGTCGGAAGAACCGCTGCCTGCCGTGCTGAAAAGGGCGAAGTTGTGTAACACTGCAGCACAGTGCTATGGTTTACACTTAGGATGCTATAAATACTCCTTTCCCCTTGCTGCTTATGAAAGAGGTGACTGCATCAAGACCTGCCCTGTGTTTTTAACAGAACATGTGACTGGCTGCCCCTTGAGGAGAGCTTTTTCTCTTGCACGCAGCCTGGCTTGCATACGGAGAGAATCAAGGCAATTAGTCATTCACTGACTCATGAATGGTGCCTGTTTAAGGAATTGCCTAAAAATAGTTAAAACAGGCTGAAGGAAAGGGTGTTCGTGTATCGAGCTAGCTTGGATATCTCCTCACTCAGCAGAAGTGAGTGGTGTGGCTTGCTTCACCAAATAAAGCAATCTGCTGTGTTTTGGTAAGTATGCAAATGAGGGGAATGAATAGGTGAGTTTGTAGAAACTCTGTCAAGCCTGGTATGAAATGCTGCAAAACTGAGATTGCTCAATCGCAAGTAGTCATGACCAGAGCATAACTAAGCTATAGAAATGACCAGGATAAATCGGAAGCATATCATACTCTCTCATGTTCAACCATTCCAGAGACATGCCTGTGTGTGAATCTGCTTCAAGAAGTAAATTACTTACCCAGGTCATGGAAGCTCAAAATATGAGATTGAACATCTTGCTGAAGATCACAGAATACCAGATTGGAAGGGACCTCAAAGATCATCTGGTCCAACTGTTCTTGGTCTAGAGAAGGTAGCCCAGCATCCCGAAAATTGTTGTAGGCTAATGCAGCTCTTAATAGAAGAGACAATCTTCTGGACCCTGAAGCCTGGCAAGTGGAGGCAGGTGCCTAGAGTGTCAACCCATGCACACATAACTGGAGGGCTTCCACACATGCTGCCAGAGATGCCAGTAATGTAGCATGATACTTTGAATAAGCAGCCTCAAATATTCCTGCCACTGCTCCAGTAAATCTCTTATTATTTTTGCAAATAGAGTTGAAAAAATGCTTTTTCTGAAGCGGACACAAACTCTTTCTAGAACAGCTGCACTAGCGTTAGAACTTTATCTGTTCAGGTACCAGCATCCTCAGTTATACAAGCAGGGTTATTTTGAGTGCCAGCTTCTCCTTCTTCAAGTCTTGAGTGCAAGATCACAAGTATCTTTGGCTCCTTCAACAAGTATTAGACACTATAGGGAGACTTAAGTTTCACAGATTTAGATTTATTCTTCCTATTTATTTTGCACAAATGGGGAAGTCAGTGTGTTTGTACAGATACAGGTAAGAACCAAGTCATCTGTCTCTGCCCAGAAGATAGTCAGGCAGACTGGCCTCCTTGCATAACACACACCCAGTGAGCCTGATTTCAAGCCATACAACTTGGGCATGGTCTGCAGGCCACCAGAAGGCATCAAACCCAAGAGCATAATCACAAGATGAAGCCTTCAGTGATGGCAGAAGTCTCCTTGCACTTGGCTTGTCACAATCTTAACATATTTAGTCTCTCTTTCTTTTTTTTTTTTTTTTCCTTTTAAACCAGGCCTGATCCTGGAGTAAAGGTTGAACTGGGGGCAGAGTCTAGTAGTATTTCAGCATGGGAATTCCCAGAAGAATACAGTAAACCCCAGGACGATGTCAGCTTTCTCACACAGAAATCCAAAATTGCTTTGGCGCCCATCTCCTGTGGTCAAAGCTCAGCAAAGTTGTTGGGCTGGCAGCTTGCCATAGGGAAGAGAACCAACTCATTCTCTTTCATGTTAGGTCTTAACTAGCTGCTGGTAGTTGCCTTTTCTGTCATGAGGTGGCAGATGGGTGCAAGCACTGAGT
>KZ506870.1:83375-102605 GCA_002844005.1 Limosa lapponica baueri | reverse complement strand
CTAAAGAAGTCACGAAACTGGGCAAATCTACCATAGCAGGGACATAGAGCTTATGAGAGCTGACCGACCTGTTGTGTATGATACTGCCTTTGAATTCTCACATCTACACCAAGCAATTGAATCACTTTTAAAAGCTGTGACCTGAATCACAGAATTCTCTTGAATCAGCACCCTTGAATAAAATTTCTGATATTTCTTTTGCTTTTGTTACTGCTTGGTCACCTCCACGACATTCTTTATCCAAGGAGATGCTACTTTGGCATTTCATTTTAGATTGCTTTTGTCCCTAGTCTATATAGCATCTCACAGTCGACAAGACAGAATATAAAATAGAAGAATTGCTGATGTTATTGCTAGGTATATCTCCACTGGCTGCAATGTCACAGCTGTGCCATTTCCAAATAAACTGTCATATATATATATGCATATACATGTACCTATATAATTATTTCAGTTTGAATGGAATATGTCACAGTAGGTTTTCTCTTAGAAAGACTGCATTAGAACTTGATTTTTTATATAGTTTTTTGATATGTGTATAGATATGCATGAATATTTGTGAATATATCTACATCTAATCAAATATATAATGCATAAAATAGTGAATTAGGTAATCGAATATCTACAAGCATCTTTTTCCTTTCCTTGAATAAAGAGTCTCAGCAGACTAATGAAACAAATCAGACGTCTTAGGTTAGATATCATGAAAACCTGTCAAAGGCCGGTTTCTTCTTTGCTGTTAAATGTTATTAAATAATGCTTTATATTTCCGGTCAATTTTTTATATAAGTGACCACTGTAGTTGCTCTTGCACAGACATTGAGGTTTATATGAATGAAGAATGAAGAATGAATGGGAGAGTCTGGATGTGGAAGCACCAGAAAAAGCAGCCTAAAGTGAGAGACATTAAACCTCAGATTAAAACAAAGGACAGATCAGGGTTACTATGAGATCCTAAATTGTACAAAAAGACACATCCAAAAACTCACACATGGTTGCCAGTACAAGGAGAAGGTAAGAGATGGGATGATGACTCCCTATTCAGCATCATTTATCCTCTGTGCACCTGCAGTTAACTCTGGCCAAATCACTCAGCCCCACACTTCTTTGGTGCTTGTAGGTATTGCAGCATGAGATTGTTTTGGTGAGTGAGTGAAATCAGTTCTGTTTTAAAATGAAAATGCTTTTCTCTGCTCAGTCTCTCACTGAGTCTTGTGACCTGGCTGTTACAATGCTGAGACAGTATTTGCTGCAAAGCGTGGTCTATAAAAAAAGTTCTGAACCATTGTTCTTAGCCTACCACACAATTATAACAGGATATTTTTGATCATTTAGTCCAGGCTATTTAGGTTTCCAAGCCTTTCAAGTTTGTGGGTAGTTATGGCTTCTCTGAGAATAAGGCTACTGATCCTTGTAGACACCAGAGAGTCATATTAAATCTGTATCATTTTAAAAGTCTGTTCTAGGTGAGAAATAAATTGAGTTCAAAATGTTTCCTTGCCAGGAGACTGCTTCAGAAATCACCTAATCTTGCAATCTCAGCGCTGTTCCAGCTTCTAAAACTTGCTATAGCAACGGAGTTCACCTCGTTCTGTCATTTAAATGTTGTCATTAGGCTGTGATAGATGAGGAAAGATTCTTAATATGCCATTGCTTGGTTTTTTTATTGTTTATTTAAGCTCCATCCATATCAAAATATTTCTCACTTCACCTCATTTCTCATTACACTTGTAAGGTTTTTGTGTGTAATTATTGACTAGTGAAGATAAGGGGTGGTTATTTATTTATTTTTGTTCTGCAATTTATTACATTGTTTATCTCAGTCAAAAGAAACAAAGGCTTAAAATTTTAATGAATTGTGCATATATCATACGTGGGTGTCAGTTTCTGATAAAGGATGTTTTGTTTATGTATTATTTAGCTATCATAGACTTCTTTGACTAAGCAAAAGTATCAAGAAAAATAAATAGAAGCCTTAATCGAGGTTTTCTCAGAGATAATTAACTGAAGGGCTTTTAAGATATGAGCAAGGATTTATTATTAGGAACAGGAGAGAAAGTTCATATTTCATTCCACTTAGGATCATCCCACAACAACTGCCCCTGGAGGAAAAGTAATTCAGAAAACCTGCAGTTTTGCAATGGATGCCTTTCCTCATGACCAGAATTAACCTTTATTTTTTTACTTTTTAGTTAAAATTCTGAATATTATTACCATGGTCTACTTACTAAACCAGTATTGTGCTGCATTTATAGTTTGTTGTAATACGATACAAAAAAGGTTTTCATTAATTGAAAAATAGGAGTCACTATTTTGATAATACTTACTCTAATCACTTACTATTTACTTTTGATAATACTTCGACCACTCTACTTACTTTTAACCACTTGTGTTAAATGGCACAGAAAACTCATCAGTTCAAAACAAGAATTTCTTTTGGGAGACCAATCATTCTTGAAGTAGATGGAGACAAGTGGCAGTGTTCCTTAGCAATAAATTTATTTGTTTGGGGAACAATTCCTTTTCACAGCATCTCTCCACCTAAGAAATTTATCCTGCAGGGAAGACAAGCCCATATGTTTCATTAGGATTGCAATCCTTCTCCAGTCAGCCCTCATTCCTCCTACGGAAAATACAAATATTCCCTTTCATGAAGGATATGAAGGCATTTCACTTCTCTAGAGCTTACTTTTTCTCCTTCATGTGAGTTTTTCATTTCAACCTTTTTTTCAATCAGTTGCAAAGTTTGGGGGCTTTAAGGTGGGAGAGGGAAGAATTATTTTGTTTCTTTTCCCAGTTAGACTCATGTTGATTGAAATGGAGTAATAGCAGCAGTTTTAAAAATAAAGAATAAAAAGAGGAAGGAATCATATGTTGTGGACAAGAGTGCATGAGGTTAGTGCAAAATATGTGCAACTTTTAGCAAAATTTGTGCAATTCTCTGGGCTACTAATGATGACCACTTCATAGCTGAGCCCTCAGAAACTCTTCCTTGCTCTCCAACTCACTCTTTGTTTTTACGAGAATGAAAGACTATCCCCAAACACTTATTAAACTATATGCAGCATGGGTTCTACCTACCATAAAACAGATAGGAGAAGCTCTTTATCAATAAATAAAGTGCAGCTATCTCAAAAATACCTAACATAGTAACTAAAAAATGCATGTTTTCATAGCAAACATTATATTAAGAAATTACAAATGCATCAAGAATTCCCATTACTATAGATGCAAAATAGAGAGGAAAGGCTCAATGAATGCATTGGTAGGAGATGAAGTGCTTTTTGTTGTGGTTACCGAGATTTTTTTCCTTGTCAAAGGGTGTACAAATACCAGCAACATGCTTAGTCTTTAACTGGTGGGACATAACAGTGAGAGCCTTGCACAGTTTAAACCCCTCTGATCACGTCCATGTTTTGGAAAATTACAAGTGTTGATTACTAACAGAATGGATGGACAGTTGTTTCAGGGTTGCTGGATCATGTTTCCAGTTAATTCATTCCTTGGGTTCAAGACCTTCTTCCACACTGAGTGAGACTAAGCTGGGAATTAGTGTAAAAATCCAGAAATTTCTCTTTTGATTATATATAAAGAACCTTTAAAAACTCTTAGATTCTGAAAGATGTGACTCTTCCTTGGAGAATAGTCTCAAGATAAATGAAGGAGACTGCAGTAGAAGATTTATCTGAAATTAGCTTTTGGGAAAGATGTGAAAGCTGCTGGGTAACATTCTGAATTATTTAGTCCTACCCAAACAGCTCCAC
Source organism: Limosa lapponica baueri (assembly GCA_002844005.1). Taxonomy (NCBI): domain Eukaryota; kingdom Metazoa; phylum Chordata; class Aves; order Charadriiformes; family Scolopacidae; genus Limosa; species Limosa lapponica. Next base: position 98,841 of record KZ506870.1, on the reverse strand, counting down.
ACATGCACTACCATTTTCATATCTGACCCAGAACAGCACCAGAATATGGGATTCAAAGAACTGCACAGTGGCCTTGGAATGCCCTGGTGATAATGGCTTGACGCTGGGCTTGCTGCTGCTATTGATGATTGATAGAATCAATCATAGAATACCCTGAGTTGGAAGGGACCCACAAAGATCATCAAGTGCAATTCCTGGCTCCACACAGGGGAACCTAAAAGTTAAACCATATGTCTGAGTGTTGTTCAAATGCTTCTTGACACCACTTCCCTGGGAAGCTTGTTCCAGTGCTTGACCACACTCTCAGTGAAGAATTTTTTCCTAATGTCCAATCTGAACTTCTCTTGACACAGCTTTACAGGAAAAGGGGATGGCGATAACTATGCTAAGGTTACTATGCGAAAGGAAAGGACCATAGCTGGGGGAAAAAAAAAAAGGTCACAGAAGAATTTCTTCTAATGTCTATAGAGTCTTTTTTTTTTAACTACTGTAATCAACTTTCATCTGACTAAGGAGTTTTTCAAGTCTTTGGAGAGCACACCAAATAAATCTCTTGGAAAATTATGCATTTCTGAAATGGTTGCATATACCTACTATTTCCCAGAAGTGATCTGTCAGTGTCTTATCTGAGACTTAATATAGCATCAAATAAACTTTCTGTGTACTGACAGGCTCAAGTACAGAGCTTAGAAAATTCTGTGATGCATCCCTCCTCATTAGTGCTCCATATTCCAAGTTTCACCATTCACATTCACTCCTTCCACAAACCTCTCCAGCTAGGTCTTGAATTGCCTTCATCACCATCTTTTTTGAGTAAGTGGACAGATTTATTCTGTTGATGAATTTATCCTCTTGATGAATTTATCCTCAAAGCAAATTTGATATATCATTGGTTATAGAGGTTATATACAAGCAGAGAATATTTTTAATTTTAGCACTATACAATAGAATATTTTTCATCACTATTATTTCCAAATGAAGGTTTGCAACATACATAAAAGCTTGTGTTTAAAGATAGCTTTAGATATCAAATTATTGTTTTCTTAATAACTGTTCAAACATAATAATTTTCAAAGTACGTAAGTATTTATCAGTTCACGTCAACTTTAATGGAGGACAAGATGGCAGGAACTGAATGTTTCAACACAAAACAGTACTGTCTTAATTTCTATTGTTACTTAATGTAATTTCTAAGTAAATGCTTTCTTATTTTAATAATTCTTCTCTATTTTCCTTGTGGTTTTATTCTGTACAAATCAGGGTGGGATGTTTTGCTTTGTTTTGTTTTGTTGCATTTTTTTTAGGCTGGAAATACAGTACCACATTTAGGCATTTTTGAAGCAGTGGTAATTTTCTGAGATTTGAGAAATGTTAAAGTTACCTTTTCTGACTTTTTACACATAATAAGAAATAATCGCACATCAATGTGTAGCTCTTATTTTTTAGAACCAGGTTGTCAGAGGTATGTCAGCTTTATTGTCTTAAGAAGTAAAATTCAATTTACTTTGTAATGGAAGTGCTGAAATTCAAGTCTCAAATTTTGAGCTTCATTCAGATTTGTTAGCATTTTACTAAATCAGGAGACAAACTCATCTTTCAGTTTATCTCTTCACTCAGAAGACTTTTGGAGGTAAAAAGGGGAGACAGGTCAGTTTGGGGGTAATCTGGGAATTTACAATTGATAAAGCATGTTCCAGATAAAGGTATGTCTGTAGAGTTGATGCATATTGTAACATCGTGATTGTGCTGGCCAAAAAACTGTGTAACCCCTATAGCATCAGCTCCATGTTATTACATACTTAACAGCTAGCTGATTTCAAGCATAAATGCAAAGGACTAACAGTTTTGTATACATAGTGACAAGTAGTGGTAATGACCCAGAAAATGTGTTTTGTAAATAAATGAGTTTAATACCATTTTATGTTCAGTTGCAGCAGTTCCATGTAAATATCCTTTTTTTCTTATTTTTCTTTATTTTTTATTACAAAAACCGAAAAGAGTAAGTCAAATTAAATGCCCACTAAGGTTCCTTTATACCCCTCTGAGGGAACTTTTGTGTGTGTGTCCCCTGTCCAGGAGGCATGAAAAAAAGGGTGGGAAATGGAATATGTTGCAGTCTTGTCTTTTTGTTTTTTAATGTGACTTGTGGTTGAGAAAGAAATTTGTACCCTTCAGTAAGATTTTTTCCTTTAACTGTCTTTTAAAGGCTTAAATGTGACATTCTCTTGCATATAAAAAGTCAATTAGCAGGCTTTAATAATTCACTCAAGTGACATACTAAGTGTCAAATTTATTTTTTATAGTTTAGCCAGATGGTATTACAAAAAAGTACACAAAATCGGCTAGTATTAAACCTGCTGATTTTCCACACTTGTCAAGAGGATAGATTGATTTTTTGTTCAGACAGGATATGAGGAAAAAATCCAACCTTAACCATTTTAATGTAGAGCTAGAAGAACTTCGGATGACATTTGATCTGATTTATTTGATGTCCCTAGATGTGTTAGGGTCTCTGGCTGATAACGGTACTTTCAACCCTCTTCCAAAGCTATCCATGCATTTTAAGATAATTGAAATTGGGTATTTATATCTGTATCTATCGACTGATAAATAGATACATACATAAGTAGATATCTGTTAAGGAATTAGAGGTTGCTGCAATGGGAGTGTAGCAGGCTTAGGAATATGGCCAGTTTTAAACTTCAAAACAAAACTTAATTCGTTATTACTATTGTAATTTTTATCATTACTATCATTCATTGTTACCATTTTCATTCATATTATTATTACCATGGTATTATTTTATTATTATCATTGTCATTCATTCACTCATTTACAGCACGATCTATGTTAACAGTTAAATCTTACATGTCATTGTCATCATCACTATGTACACAAAAGGGTTACTTTTAATACTCATATAATAAAATAATACTTTATTACTCATATTCTAAATTAGCTGTCAGTATGCAATATTGTGGAGCTGATACCATGCAGGCAGCACTGATGGCTGCAGTCCTTGTTGGCTTTTAGTCTCAGTGGCCAAGGTGCACAGGCTGGAGAGTACTTTGGCAAGAACAGTTGAAATCAAAATAGGGTTGTCCTCCTCCTTCTCCATTGTTCCTCTTCAGGTTTGTCGTTTTTACGTCACTTGGTCCCTCCCAAAAGAAGTCACTTCTGCTTCTGATGTTACTTGTCTTGGTTTGTCTTTCTTGTCATCCCTCTTGCGCGTTCCTGAGGACACCCTACCTATTTGCAGTCCCTGCATGTAAAAAATGTGGCAACTTCTTGTCGCTCTGACATGCAGCTACGGACACCTTTGTTTGCCCCTTTGGTGGTTACACTGCTTACATGTGTATGCACACTGCGCCTGACTACACTATCACAGTGATACAAATTGGGTTCAAATCAAATTAACATTAATTATATCTTCATCAGTGCTCTTAAAAATTTTTGAAAATTTGAGGATGTCTAAACAAAAATGTCATCAACAAAAACCCTTTAAAAAGAAAGGTGAACTTCAACTTCTAAAAAAACTGAAGTGATGTATATCCAGTAGCCAATAACTTACATAAACTCATTGAGTTTTGCTGTCAAAAGCACACCGATAAACCTGTGCTTTAATGCCACTATTTGTATATTATATCTCTGCTGGAGTTCCTGTACATCTAAGAGTCTTACTCAAGGTAGACCTTATTGACAGGGAACATGCCACCCATGTGTCATCTTTCACGTAACACGAAAGCAGCAATCCAGTGATGTGTCCCAGCAGGTCTGGGAACATCTCTGCCTGCCTGTTATTGGCTGCTACTCTGCACAGACATTGCACCTAATAGGAGCACACTGTAGCACAGCAAAACGCATATAGATGAGTTAAGACATATGCAATTTCTGAAGTAAAAGTATGATAGATTTCACGTTGGCTAACATCTACATAAAAGTAGATACCTTTTTTTGCTTGTGTAGCAATGATTGTAAAGTAAGAGTAATACAGATTGAGTCAGAGATTAGTGTAGTAGTTCATAATAAACACGGTGTACAAATGATTTTTAAAAATGGGAAATATCTTGACATTTGATTGGCATGTAGCTTATACTTGTTTCCTTGAATTTTTTTCTGAAGAGTTGCTTTTTCCTTAGGAACTGACATGAGATCAGCAAATTGTATATGCTGGATAAATTGATACAGGACCGACTCCTCTCTCTCTCATTATATCAGAGTCAACAGCAAGAATAAAACTTGAGCACTTTGTGGAGACATTGTCTGATAAACTTTGAACTTTTGGACTTCAAAAATTCCAGAGGGAGGCAAATCCTGAAATTCAGCATTGACTTTTCTGCCAGTTTAAGCCTGATTCACACTACCTAGCTCTTCTTTTTCAGTGCCTTCTATCAGCAGTCTCTCTACCCCCATTTTGCTGATGAAAAATAATGAGGCACAGAGAGACAGAAGTGACTTGTCTAAACCCATCCAGCAGGTGCAGGTGGGTTTGGAGCCTGAGTTCAGAAGGTCCAGCGCTGCCAATTTGATGTATCCAAGTTACAGAATAGGCTGCTTCAATTCCTGCAAGTTTCTTAATGCTTATAATCTTTCTAATGACAGAAGAAACACACCTTGAATACAAAGTCAAGTAGTTCTTTCTAGTCTAAAGTCTTAAAAGTCTAATCAGAGCATTACTACTAGGACAGATACAATGATGCTAAAACTAACAGTTCAAGTTGTATGCAATTAAAATGATATGTTCATATACAGACTTCACCTTCTTCTGATGTTATGCTCGTTCTTCCACCGCTCATCTGGGTCAGTTGTTACCACCCTGAGTCCCTTGCCAGGAGAAGTCTCTTGTTGACAGCCTCTTACTCTTTGCTGTAGTATTCTTTGGAGTAATCTTTATGTTTTTCCTAATTTGCTGTTATACACTCTAACATGCTTTTATACTTCTGCTAACCTTGCTCTTTCTGTGGTGATGTTACATTATATAAAGTGAGTTTTAGCCAACTCCCAAGGCTGTACTCCTCTAAAGACCAGTAACTGACTACTGGTGACTTGTAGCTGTGTTGGTGCCCTCAGCTATCATCCTTTGTATTTTCAAGGCCTCTGCTGTCATCCCAACACGTCGTACTCTACGCTAAATGTTTGTATGCTAAATGGCCTCAAGTTGCACCAGAGGAGGTTTAGATTGGATATTACGAAAAATTTCTTCACAGAAAGAGTGATCAAGCATTGGAACAGGCTGCTCAAGGAAGTGGTGGAATTGTCATCCCTAGAGGTATTTAAAGGATGCATAGATGTGGTGCTGAGGGACATGGTTTAGAGGTGGACTTGGCAGTACTAGGCTTACGGTTGGACTTGGTGATCTCAAAAGTCTTTTCCAACCTAAAAAATTCTATGATTCTATTCTAGGTCATGGGTAGCTCATCCTATGCAGAATAACTTCTTGTTAAGAATATATAATAGCTGCAATGATACAGTAAACATCACACCATGCAATTGTATAAAGCCAGATAAAGAGAATGTAGGCAACCGTAACCTGGTGATTATACAATTGCTGTTACAGTTAAACAAGCTAAAACAAATCTGCAGGCAGGCTCAGACAAGCTCAGAAGCCTGTGGTGTGAGCTTAACACAAAATCTGCAGCCTGCTGTAAGAACCTGCAACACTACATTTACTGGCCTGCACGTCTATCATGAGTCCCAGATCTGTGGAGTTCTCTTAAAAAGATAAAGATGAGACTTTGCTTAACAACCTGGGGCAAAATCAGAAAAGTAGGCTAACACAGGCTGTTGGTGCAAGTGAAGAAGGATAGAGACCTGTACAGACGGGACGAAATGGCGTTGTCAGTGTCATCACTTAATATCGCCCCTTAGATTCCGTGAAGAATGCAGAAATCTTGTAAGATATATGGCACTAATGAGAGTCACGATGGCAATTTAAAGTAGTTCAGTGTCACTCTTATTTTGGACAAAAAATTCATAAATGACAAGCTTACAATTACAGCAAGTTATCAGCGTGGTCTGGGTTAATATGGTACATCCTATAGCATCTATAACGTTCACAGAAATCTCACCATTTTACTCTTCTTCTTTTGGCTAAGAATATTTTATTTCAATCAGGTCATTTTTAAAGATCTAACTTCCATTATATTTACTTCGTACCTTATATCTGACTCTGGATTTCAAGTAAAAAGGTTTGTTTAGTCACAGTACAATCTTCTGCTATTTATATTTCTTTGCTACCAATGCATGATCATGCCATTCACAGAATTCATAAATGTAGGGTCTCTGATTAGATACTAATCTGAATACTTCATAGTCAAACACAACATTTTTTTGATGTTTTGGACAACTATATTATCCATTTTGGAAAAAAACCCTCTCAAAATCATTCTGAAAAGACTTCTAATTTCATTTGGGTAAAATATATGGAGACTCAAAGACAGTTCATTTTGCAAATGATGTATAGTAGTCTGTTAAATGTATTTACAGGAAGTACAAAGACGTAAGGCATATCTCGAAGATGTTCAACCAGCTTCCAGAAGAAAAAAAAAGTTGCATGACCTAAGTAGCCTTCCTTCAGAGGTATAAGCTCTAAGCACTCATAGAAGTAAGCACAGCTTACCTAAACTGCGTGTCACAGTGCCCTTGGTTGTCCTGCTTCAATTCTCTTTTCTTCCACTTTTCTTAAACTATGCTGTCTCACCGCACCTTCACAAAGGGCAACTGATTTAGTTTACTTGTTCTTAGAAAACCATCTGTACACATGGCCCAGGGTGTAGTTAATCTTGTCATGTACAACTGTGACTTGGAGGTTGGCTCCTCTTTTCCCAGCTCCAAACAATGCTCCACCCTGCCATTTAGCTTGGACAGGAGGGGACCTCTTACAGCTACCAGTTTCAGTAACATCTAACCCAACCCATGGCAGAATATTATGCTCACAGTGGATCATTACTTTGAAAGCCCTAAAGCTTCACTTCACCTAATCAAACTACTCTTCGTGGCTAGTGGGAGTCTTCTAAGGTAATTTTGAATCAGCACTTAATAATGAAAATGTATGTCTTGAATGAACATGCACCACTTTTGCTGAAACTTCAGCCAGAAAGAGTATCCTTGTGGTCAGTATGAAAATTCTGAAAAAGGAGGTGATTTAAAACCTGGTAGTTATGTCACGCTTCACCATGCCATACCACGCTATGCCATGCAAGGCAGCAGCAGACTGGGCCTGAGGCTTTAAGTCCTTTTTCTGTCTTTTTTCTCTGAACCAGAGTTACTGCCCCCTTACTGCTCAGTGGACTAGAGGCTTTTGTGGGGTGTGGAGAAAGGAGTATGTTGAAAGACTTTTTTTCTGAAAGGTTTTGGATCCAGGATGAGAAGTATCTTCAAATCTATAAATGTTCCTGACCAGAAGAAAATGTTTTCTTTCCCAGCTCTCTCTCCTTTTTCATCTTGATTTTTAAATCTACACATGAGGTTTTTTTGCCTTCCATTCAATTTTCTCTGAGTCTTACTCCCCATTTGGTATCCTAAATACAAATTCTGCAATATCCTGAGTGTGAAGAGGAATAAAATGGTATAAAATATATATCTTCAGAGCTTTCACTATTTTGACAGACTCTACCTTTCCTTCCCCAGTGATAGAAAGGACACTTTCAAATTTGTTTTCCCAGTTGTGAAAGCTATTGTATATCAGACACACTAAACTGTTTGCTACTCAGATTTCTTTAACAGAAAAGGAAGCTTTAAAGAGACCCAGTCATCCATGGGTAGCTGTTAAAGACAGCAGAGGTTAGAAAAGAATCAAAAGGAATTATAACAGAATAAATCTAAAATAATGAAACAAGTAGAATAAGATAATAGTAAGGGAAGTGAACAGAGCAGGTGAAAAATTACTTTGTCTCTCCTACCTGAAGAAATTGACAGTGGAATAGAAATAATCTTCTATAATGAAAAGATGTGTTTACTTTTTTAATGAAATACAAAAAAGAAAAATATGTAATAAAAAATAATTAGACATCTAGAAAACACAACCTACAAGAAAAGACTGAAAGAGCTGAGATAGCTTAGGCAACAGAAGACTAAAGGGAGATGTGGGAACAGTCATCAAATATGCAATAAGCTGCAAAAAACCCTGTTAGGTGAATATGACAAGAGTAATGGGCTTATATCTTCAGCCAGGGATAACTAAGTTTGGAAAAGGACAATGAAACATAGGTGGAGAGAGTTTGAAGACAGCATCCTTAGTAGTATTTACTTTCCTTAAAGTGCTGAATTTCAGTCTGTATAACCTCTTTAAGTCTTTGTTAGCATTATTTTCTGTGATTCTGTCAACAAGGACAGTAAAGATGAGGTTTCTAATGCAAAATGACCATTCGGCTGTTAGCTTGTTTCACATGAATCAGATTTGAAGGCTCTTCTTTTCTTAAAGAAATTCTGTTTTTCCAGCCCTGTTTTGCCTAAGACTACATTTTTGTTACTGTAATTCTTGAAACCAGTATCTAGTTTTGTGGATTTTGTTATGAAGTAAACTTGGATGATGCCTAACTAGTAATGGCCAAAGCTGAAAGGTTTAAATAACTGAAGTAGGACACCTGATGCCCTTTCAGTGACTGTTGAGGTTCTCTCTTTACATATCTATGCATTTCAGAATAATCAGTACTTATCGGGGTGTTGTTAAACCAGGAAACAGAAGAAAAACCTCGTAACCTCAGGTCTTAGCAAAAGGCTTATTATGTTTAGAATAGTCTGGTGGGCAGGTTAACAGCTGCTCAAGAAATGTAAAGTGTGGTCTTATTCAACAGGTAGTGAAAGAAAATAATCTCGGCATTCCTACCTATGGCAAGGATGAGATATGATGATATTGTTATGCATGAACAGTAGCAATACTGTGATATTTCTCTAGTATAGATTTAGCTCTTAGTCTTGTATAATATTATTATGTTTAGCATAAATGCTTAGTAGTATGACTACTTCAGAATAAGTAGAATTTTTTATTCACTGTGGAATAACCCATTTAATCTTTGACAGGATACACTGACAGTTGGCACACAAAAATATGAGACCTTATTTTAGGATAGTAGTTTTTAACTACTTGTTAATTCTGAAAATTATATTTGACCCAGCTAAGGAAGTAAAAACAAGGGAAAAATGCTTTCTGTAAACAAACAAGTGTCAGGAAAATCTATAAGGGGATTTACTAACTTATAAATTTTCTGTGGATTATTTTACTTCCCTTATCATCAGTATCACAGTAGGAACTGCATTAACAGCAAATACCAAAGAATTTTTTTCTTCCCACCAATCAGATATTCATAATGTCTTTCTGTTGTATATATTCTCAGTCTTAATTAAAACAAAAGAAAAAAGAAAATCCTCTAGTTTATAAAAGTGTCTGAGAGATCCAGTGGGATTATATTCATTGTACCATCACCTCCGAAGTTTGCTGGTTGAGCCCTGGAAGACAGCTCTAAAGCAACAGCAGCTTCATGAAAATTTGTTCACGTCCAGCTAGGAGATAATGAGTGTTGGTTCAGTAAACTTTCTTGCAGCAGTTTTATCCTCTTGGGAAGGACTTTCCTTCATCTTCATATAGATGTAATTTCATAACATTTGTGCATCCCTATCAAACTGATGTACCATGGAATATTTGGCTAGTGCCATAGAAGTCTGCCTGACTTTTGCAGCTCAACTGTAACTTTATTTCCTGGGGTTTTATTTGGGTTTACCTTACATTCATTTTATATTTGACTTGCTGAAAGTATAGCATCTCCCAAAGGTATACTGAAGCATCTGCGATATTTTGCTGCCTAATACTTAAATTGCCATTTGTTCAAAAGCTGAAGCCTAGATGAATTGTAGCTTGATAGAGATCTGGGATCCACATTATCAATACTCGATTTTCACACCCTAAAGGGAGCTGTTTCACTTTAATATTAATTTAATATTTAACCAGATGATCCTTTCCTCTTATTTAAAAGGAACATTACCCCTGATATCAAAGTACATTCATGTTGTTAAACCAGACAGACCAATAGTGTGTTCTACCCAGAGCCATACTGAAACACTGCAGTTCTGAATTACATATGTCTGTGGGTGTTCCCTTGGCTTAAAGCCAACTGACACAGAATTATTTATGTCAGTGCTAAATCTGTGTCTAACTGTCCAAAACAGCATGGCCATAGATAAACAGCCAGTGGAAACACTGGTCCCAGTGCTGTTTGCTCCAAGCCCGCCAATATGTTCCAAGGACTGCTCTAATAGTTGAACACTACAGTCAATAACATTCAGTGCTGATCAGCATTTCCTGGCTCAATATTGTGGTTTAAATAGTAATCAATACTAATTAATATATTTATTAGTGTTCTACATTTCCTTAAAAATTCTATCCTTTATCCCCATTGCTAAACTCATGTATTCTTGAGCCTCTTTCATGGGTAACAAGATCAGCAGCAACAGGAGGAAGGCTTTTTCTCTCCATTAGGATTCACTCTCAAGGAAGTGCTGTAGGTGACAGAAATTTTGGACCAAAACTCATTATACCGAAACAAACCCTAGAAAATTAACAGAGGAACATGGTACTATCGCAGCTTTCTCTCTACCCACCCCATCCTTAAAAAACAAACACAGTTATCAATAACATTTTCAAAAACTTTTTTAAAAAAATAAAATACTATTTTTTGCTTCAGATGATGGCTTCTTTTTGAGATACGTAGTATGTGTAGTTACAATTCTTCAAAGAAAAGGAGTGGTTCAAATAAAATCCTCTTTTCATTTATTGCACTCATTACTAACACAAACTTTTATGGTATAAAATTGGTATTTACATCAATGAAAATCAAATTGGATCTTAAGTTCATATCAGTCAATGAAGATTTATTTAACTCGAAAAGTTCTGGAGTAATATTAGAATACATTAATCATTTTTTATTCCTCATCAGTTTAAATATATACCTTCATATCTGCTGCACTACAGTGTGGACAATCACAACTAGATCCCTTTTAGAATAAATACATGCAATTAACTGTCAGGAGCTGAAAGGCTTTATTTAGCAAATTTGCTCTGATTTCTAATCCTTTCTTATAATACATCAACACAGTTTTGTCTGCTAAATGGAGAGTTAAGCTCTACACTCTATACTCAAGTGTGTGTCATAGCTTTCAATGTCATTTTATAATCACAATATTTTTCAGATGGTTCAAAGAAGGTATTTGATGAAATTTTTTACCAACCAGAATTTTCTTTTCATCTCTATGGTTTTTTTGATAATTGTTTTGTGTCAAGTAATGCTCACTTATATGGAATCACCAAATAACTGCACCAAGGCAGGACAAGAAATTGTACTGGTGTGTCCACCAGTCTTAGCAACTGAATAAATGAAAAGTCATTTCATGCTGAATGTTCAGAGCAGAGGAAAACCAATGTGGAGAGAAAACATGAAGGAAGTGAAGGAAATGCAACAGCTGAGCAGTAGCTCCTCTGTGTATTTGTCCATTTTATATTCATATGAAAGCTGTGTTCTTTTTCTTTCTCTCCTGCTGTCTTTTTACAGTTTTCTGATGTTAATCCTAAAAACTTTCTCATCTTTTATTGATCATTTGACAGTCATAGCTTTGTTCATTAGTCTTCTGAAACCATGCTATAAACCCAGCACATTCTAGGAAAAATGTACATATATTTCATAGCCATAACCAGCAAACATTCATCATTAATGCACTTTGTGAAAGGGTCTTTCTCTCATATCTGTCCTTTTGACCCATTAAAGAACTGCAGTAACAGCAGTAATTTCAAAATTTAACAAGATTTCTCTTTCCTTACTGATCCTTGTATTGAATATCGGTTTATCCACCCAATATTCATATTCACACATCCTCCAAATACCAGCATCGGCTCTAAACACATCTAAGATCCATGTCTGGACCCACAGTTGCCTGAGAAATGCTCAGGCCACAGCATAGTCACTTGCCCACATACTTTAGTTCTTAACACAACACTTTACCTGGTGATAAAACTGACATTGCATACAGCTTTCACCAATGTAATAAAGAGTAGCAAATAAAAAAGGAACTGTTTTCTGCCTCACATCCTTTGCAGAGAGCATAAGAACAAATGCACCTGAAATCACAAAAGATACTACAGGCTGGAAAGCAGGAAATCTCTGCTTGAGACAAAGATAACAGAAGGTAAAAATTTCTTTTTAGGAAGGCTCGAAAATTTGAAACATTGTCTTAAAGTAATTAGGACAAAAACTTCCTGGAGTTGCACAGACACAGAGAAACCTTCCTCTGAACATTAGGCTCAATTCAGACATCACTTATGGTCCTATCCAGATATTTCCCTACCATTCCATGTCAAATTCTTTCTCTAGCTGACAGCTTTTATAACACTGAAAATTCCGTGACAAACTGAAAGAATGGAAATCATTTCCTTTTATGCACCAAACCCAGATTAGCTTTCCATTCGAAATTTTGAAATGACTGCAGTGAATATAGAGTCAGTAGTTAGAAAAGGTCACTTGATCTACAGCTCTGAATAATGCATAAATTGGCACTAACTGAACTGGAAACCTTGGGTGGCACGGCACACAATCCTGCTGGGATGTCTTATGTTAACAAGCAAAAGCTCATCTTGTGTCTACTGTAGTTACTTCCTACCATCTATTTGGTTTTTAATACTGACAGAATTCTCAAAAAGAAAATATCAGCTTAAAATTTGGAAAATCAATGTTGTTAAAATACAATTTCCATCATATTTCTCACCATGGAATTCTGTTTTTTATAAAAATTCTCCCTGAAAACTCTATGTTTCAAATCTTGTAACTCCAAAGCACTTATTTGTGCCATTCACAGCTCTTAACTCCTTCCCCCACTTTTTCACTAGCTCTTTGGAATTTTAATAGGAAGCTCCATCAGAAGATTATACTTTAATGAACCTGGAGGTCAAACAATATTAATCTGTTGCCTTAAAAGCAGTATTTTAATAAAATTATGCTGTACCACTGGGATAGGCATTCTTTCCAGATCTGCTATTTAAATTAGCATGATTTTTTGCTGGTACATTGGAAAGGTTTTATTCACTGAGCTTATCAATTTACCATTTTTCGAAGGCTAAAAATTCCTTAATTTATGTTTATCAAGGTTTTAGATTAAGAGAGATTGGCAATTTTATTTGCTGAAGTTCCTGTTAATGCTTCCACCTTAAGTAACTGGAGTAGGATAAATGCCATATGGAAGAAATCCAGTTTCTCTATATTATTAGAGCTCTTGGCTGGTTGTTATGTAAACAAATTAATAAATACACATAATATGAATCACCCTGGCTTAGACATTTGGCCAGACAATAAAAGCTCTATAGTAGTTTATATAGTCGTCACAGCTGTTGCTAAGCAAATTGGCAAAATCTTGATGTTTAACCTCCAGCAGCTTGTCATACAAAATCACAGCAACATACTTTAACCTGATGCATGAAAAAAACATACAATAGTCCTCTAGTGGCTAGATTTTCTGCTGGGTTGTCTGCGTGCAAGGAGGAAGGCTACAGCTGCAAACTGATTACATATATCTAACCCCAAGTTTTGTTACCCTCTATCTCCTCAAGGAAAAGCTCACCCCAAAAAGAGCTGGTTGTCTCTGCCCTCAATCAGCTAGCTATCACAGAAGCCAGAAATACCAAACAGTGAGGTTTTTTTCCCTAGACACCAAGTCAGAGTCTTTTTCAAAGTTCACTGAGGTCTGTAGGAGTAATAATTTTAAGAATTCAGCAGGCTTCAAATGGGTCTTTTATCAACATTCTAATTAAGCCTATACACTTATTATCATGTAGAAAAGCCTCTGCTCATAATAACACAGTATAATTGGGGAAGCTGCAGTTTTTAGTTTATACTTTAGGCTATTAGCTGGCAGCTAGGAAGAAATGTAGGAGTAGCAAATTATGAGTGGGACATAGGTTTTGTGTCTGAAAAAGGCTTTGAGATTTTAAAACACTAGTTTGGACTAGTATGTGGCTAAACTTTTTTACTTCTATACAATACCCTCTGCCCTCCCCAAAAAAGTGAGTTAATGTATAAAATAAAATCTTCTTGATCAAATACCACATCAGATATACCACAGTTAAACAAATCATTTAACCTTTTTAAACTCAGAGATCTCCTCAGAACTGTTTTGATAAGCTATTTGCCAGAAAATGCTGATTCATTCAGAAATTTGCTTCCATGTTTTAGCAGCCAGCAAGTCTTCCTCAGATTACCACAGATCATAGCATAAGAATTTCTGTTCAAAAAGCAATGTCCACCTGAAAAAAAAAATAAAAATCTAAACTTCCAGATGCATTTATGGAGCAAAATACTTATGAGGAGATAGTAGAAAGTTTGTACGCCAGTTTCTGATACAACATGTTCTAGGATACAAGTAGTTTATTATTAAATGGCATAGGCTTCTGCGTTCTACTTGTTTTGCAAATGTCTGAGGAAAAGCACACAGATAAATGAGGAAGCCAACTGATCAAGGGTTCCTTGTCTTATGATGCCTTCTGGTCCTTAAAAACAGACCATGGATAAAGCACATCAAGAGTTTCATGGGACAAATGGACCCTACACAGACCATCATAAATTAGTTTAGATCTTGTTCTTCTTGAATGCAATTAGTTCATCTTAGACACAAGTAATCTTCATGCAAGGTTTCACCAAGCGTAGCCTCCTGAGCTAATGGTTTCACTAATTTAAAATAAAACTTTAAATTTGTGAGTCTTCTGTATCTAAAAAAAAAAAATTGTAATGAAAATACTAATTTCAAATAGATTGTGTAAAATTCATTCTAATTTGGGATTAGACTGAAGTCGTAATCTCACCAACAGGAGTCTCCATGTACAACCTAGAATGAGAATGGATCACAGAAAGATGCAAATGTATAGATTATATTAGTGCAAAAATTGACAATAATCCCTCTTGTGAATTTTTCTGTGATCTCCTCTGAGGCTCACCTCTGTTGCAACCTCTCAAAAGCATTCCTTCAATGGCCATGGTTAGCTGCTTTTTATTTTGTGTAGTCCAGATTTCACCTCTCTGAAGAGAAAGAAATTATGTTTAATGATTCAGGATTTCTGTTTCAGTGCACTCTGAAATCTCTCTTCAAGACCACAGTTCAAATCCCTTCCCAGTCATGTCTGTTGGCTTTTCCACACTGCTTCTACAAATAAAATTCCTGCCCATTTCTGGTCTGTTTTGTCTTTGCTACAATAGCTTTTTCCTGTCCTGTGTTAATTCCTCATAACTCTAATTTAGCGTGACTTTCCATCACTTACCAAATAAAACTAAACTGGGGAATCAAGCCAAAGTGCCTCATCAGTCACAGAAGCTGATCCTTGTTGTAATTAATTAATTATTTTTTTTTTGCAATGTACAATGCTTTGAGATCAATTTATATAAGAATTTGACTATATTCTTCCATGTGACTGCTAAACACTAAAGAGACAATGCAA